>BMAO01021297.1:0-24141 GCA_019973975.1 Trichonephila clavata
CCCCGAATCTAAGGGGAAGGGTTACCGTAAACAAAATGACACGCTCTCTCTCCACATTGAAACATTACTCGCTGATTTTTTCTGCTTCGGAAAATGACCATCCATAATATTTCTTTTATTTCACTCACGCTTTTGCTTATGAGGGGGGTACGCAGAAATGGAGCATCATTCTGCTTAAAATATTTACGCGTTAAAATATTGTACACCATTAAAATATTATTACCATATCTGATGCGTTTGATGCGAAGCTACCCCGTTACCACCATCTTCTTTATGACGTAGGTGCCGAAAAGCCCATTGGCTGGAATTTCAAGCAACTTTCATTTAGAGCAACTTTCTGAGCTTCACTGGCAAATAGTTGTTCGAAGCTCTTGCTATGACAACGGAGTAAAAATTGCACGATTGGACCAAAAATTACACCAAACGTGTACGTGTGATAAGGCCTTAAGTGTGAATAAAAAAAGAGGATGGTGGTAACAACTGTTTCGGTGATGTCATCCACGAACCTCGTTTATCCATATGACCATTTTCAATATAATTGATTGATGCCAGTTGGACACTGCGACATTGAGACATGTGCAACTGCATTTTACCGGAAAAATGCCGAGAATCAACATCAAGCTTCTTGTAAAACTTGAGAAATCCGATGTTCAAACCCTTAAAATATTAACTGATTAACAGGAAGATAAAACTTTGTCTCTTGCGCATGTATTTGAAAGTATAAGAGGTTTTTCAGAAGGAAGGGTCAGTGCCAAAGATGATGAACTTGATAAGTGCCAAAGATTAGGGATTACAGACCAAAACATTGATAAAACTCGTAATATGATTGGGTTTCCACTCACATCAATGATTCAACTGTCAATCAACACTACTACATTGAAGTTCTAAAATGACTTTGTTAAAAAAATTAGGGAAAAATAGTCCAGAAATGGGAGTCATGAAAGGCTGTTGCACAAAGACAATACATCCGATCACAGGACTTTATCAATCAAGCAGTATCTGACTAGCAAACATTATTGTATGAGACATCCTCCTTATTCACCTGATTTGGCACCATGTATTTTTTTTACTTCCAACAGTTAAATCTTGTTTAAAGGGAACCATTTTACCTCTGTTAATGCGGTTCAGGCAAACACGGATGATCTTCTGAAGGGCATTCTAAAAACTCTCTTTCCAGAACTATCACCAGCAATTAAAGCACGGTATGCAGAAGTGTGTAAAGCTAAATGGGTCTACTTCGAGAGTGATACTGTCTCGGAGAACTTGTTCTGTAAGTGCAACGATTTAATTGACTACTATCGTTTCTTATGTCACACTTTCATATATATGTGCATATAGGTAATAAAAATAAAATAACAAAAACAACTTTAAAAAATTTATTACAAAACTTTCAAACCTTTTGAAAATAAAACATTTATGGAGTTTTTGGAAAATAATCTGTATTTTTCTTTGTATTGCTTTTTTTGCATCAAATTGTCGACAAATTTTTCTATGTCGACTAAATGTTCTATTTTGTTATTCATTTCTCCATTGGAATATGCGCCTATGTAATTGCTCATATTTTTCATGACGTTCCTCATCTCGAATGATGTGAAATATGTGTTATATTCATTCTTCATTCGTCGGAATTTGCATCAATAATATTTTTCGATTTCTTTACAAATTTCCAAAATGTCTGTGCTTGTCATAATTTAGGTTATTTACACATTATCATCATCTGCTACAATGAGTTTTCCGATAATTCAATAAGGGACTCCAATCCGGCTGGTGTTTTCCGTATTTTGTTCATTCTCAGAAGGTAAATTATTTCGTGTTAAGAAAAAAAATAGCATGAAAATACGAAGTTGGTCAGGCTAATGTATTACCTCATGTTAATTTGGTATTTCGTCTTAAACGTTTTCGCGTTAAATATATTTTACCGTATATATTATTCACTGCTCAAATATCATTCGAAATTATATACTTAACATATTAATGTTTAGTGTGAGGTGTGTTGTGCGACTTATAAAAATATTTCGAAAGTTTTTTTCATTTTATATCATAATTATTGCTTTCAACTTCTTTATAACCACTATAAAAATTAAGATACTGATTCTGAAAGCAAAGGTGAAAGTTAAAGGGGTGACAGAAAACTAAAATAAGGGTTTTGTTATACTCGTAGGCATTCAAATAATAGTAGGAGCTGATGATATTAATACCGTGATTTCAATAAATATTTATTTGTGGCATAAGTTATAAAACTTAATTACAATTACTGAAGTTACTAACAGTCAGCGTTTCAATGTGGGAAAATTCGATAGAATTATAATAACTGAATTAATTTACTTTCGCTATGAATATGCACCAGCCTTTGCTGAAACGATTAAGAAGGCGTGTGGCAACAACAATAATTCATTAAGGATAATTCAATTAATAACTTATTTGCATACTTCTGTGCTCCACTGAATTATTTTACCTCTATTCAGTGGGTAGATCGTTCTTCTTTAATTATATACACACACGTGAAGAAATAATGTAAAGAAAGATAATTAACTTAATTGTGCCACATCGCTTCGATGAAAGTATGGAGTGGAAAGTATTATCACGCTTTGCTGCGCTCATTTCTGTAATTTTTGAAACAGGAACAAGCTTTAATTTGTTCCTAAATTATCATCAATAACAATAAAGGCAATGAATTATTAATTAATTTTAATTTCCTCTTTGAATGATATTTTATAAGTATTTTACTTTTATCTATCGATATGTGAAAATGATTGTGTGTGGAAAAAATAAATATTAGAAGAGTTATTGTGTTGGCAAGACAATATGAATTAAAGACATTTGTGAAACTGATATCTTTCTTTCAAGACTTTAAATTTTTTTTCTTGTGTGAAACTAAGTTTAGTATTGCAGTAAGCCATCACTTTTCTTTAGTTATATTTATTTTGTAGTCATCTATATCCATGCAAGATCTTTTGCATGATTTAACTTACAAGAAAACTAAATTTCCAAAACCTTTTGGATGCCAGTTGACTCTGATTGAAAGGACCCATGCGATTTCTATTCAAAACTATCTCCTGATTTATGTTAATTTTAAGTACCGCACACGCTGATTCGCGTGAAAGTCGTTAGAATGCATCCAGAGCTGAAGCTGTTAACCTGAAAAAAATAGGCTTACATATTTTTTAATTAAATTAATTATTTACAATCTCATAACATTAAAACGTACTCAATGTTTCATCAAGCGAAAAAAAGTACAAACACATAATGTTATTAAAAACTTTTAACTATAAAAAGAATATACTAAATAAAATGTAATATCATTGTATCTTAAATTAACCGTCTTCAACTATAAAAAACAATTCAAATCTTTAATTCCTCAGCATATATTAACAATAAACAATAAAATTTCTTATTTCATCTTCCAAATGTATTTGCGAAAAACAACTAGTATATAGTCTTCTTATATATTATATATAATCATATTTTTATAAACAACTTCAAAAACTCAAGATGACTTTAAAGGAAGACTTAAGCAGATTAAACAGATAATACTTCAAACACATGCACAATGGAAGCACAGATAATCTAAAAATATTAGTAATTAATTTTAAAAATTATACTGAAGCAGATCATTTCGTAAATGATTAGAAAACGACAGACATAATACAAATAAAATTTAATCATAAGGAAAAAACGCGGTTACAAATAATATACATTTCAACTTACAAACGCATTCAAGTCTTAACGGCAGAATTGTAATAGGTGATCTATGATTTCTGATTCTTACATCTCAGAGTATGATTCGCAAGAAAACATTGACTCTCGCGGTCAATGAAACACATATTGTGTTCCAATTCCCAATTTGCTGAGTAAACGGGAAAGTTGGGAAACATTAACTATGACTACAGATCAAAATAAGCATACCAATCGGCTTCGGAAGTCGACTAGATTCTATTGAAATACTGGTAGTCCGAATTAGGCAGAATAGAATCAAAATAGTTATATCTCATACTTAAAAAGTTATAATATTATAAGCTTCGAACAAATGTAGTTTCAATTGATAATAGATGGCAGACGACACAATTTTTATCCATTCAAAAAAATGCTAAACTAATCAATTCATACATTCTCATTTTATATTATATTTTTCATTAAACATATAATATTTAGGGAACAATACCGTTACATGCAGCAATAATTTTGTTTGTATCTTCATCAGAAATAGAGTATTTAATAATACGAAGTTTGATGCATCTTTTATAACTTCATTTAGTGTGAATTTGTCCTATCCCATTGAATATTTGCTTCTTTCAACGAACATATGCTCAGTTCTCGAAAATAATTTGCTAGAATAATTATAAGTTTAAGCTTAATCCTTTATCATGGTTTTTGTAAAGAAAATTTATTTTAAGAAAGAGAGGAATAAATTTTTTGAAATTTATTTTTACAAAAAGTAAAATGTACTGCTTGAAAATGATCTAAGTATGTTTATAGATATATCAAGAATGTATTGTGATTAAAACGAGCTTTTTGGTTAGGTTTAATTTTAATTTTATACTTACATTTCTCACTCCAAATTTTAGTTCACTGTTTCTATTACCTCAAATGTAAATAGACTTCTTAAATTGAGAGGTATTTTATCTTAGTAAAATATAAACTTTTAGCCCTATTAGTTTAGTTTTATATTGATGTAGTTTTACAAACTGTTAATTGTTAGCCAAACCAAGAGGTCAATAGGGCCATTATATAATTGCAATTACATTTCAAATTAATACTTTGATTTGTATCCATCTTCGTTCATGTTTAACAATTTTTTACAGATTTTTATTAAAATTCACAGATATTTTTTTATTTTATATAAATAAAATTTAAGAGGTAAATGCGATTCAAAAATTTCATTGCAAATTATTTATAAAGTTATTTTAAATTCTAAAAAATATCTGCCTTTTTATTAATCAATGTTATAGTTACAAATTTTCCTGAAGGGATTTTTGCTGAATCATTCAAGGATCAATTTATTATTCTCCATACGCCTATTTTTTTTAAAACTTGCTTTGGGAGTATGCATCCGAAAAATCTATTTAAATAAATTCTAATAATTAATAACTAAGTTCAATTTCTAGAAGTCAATAAGAATACTTGTATCATTCGCATTCTGGTTAATACATTACATTTAATAAATTGATGAGAAATATTCCCTCCTCAAGTATCTTACAGATATCCGATCACTAAGGTTACCTCATTTTTGATACTTTTAATAAAGCTTGTTTCTTAAGCCGTTTGAATGAATAGATTATGTTCCCGTTGAATGAATATGTTGTGTTTCTTTGAAATCTTATCGTCTTTATAATATTATACTTTTTGTACGAAGTTTGGAACTTTATTAGTGGCAACACTGCTGTAAAAACGCTACACAACAAAACCGAAGAATCTAATGTATACCACATGTGAGCTACATGGCTACCTTAGCTCTCAGCATAAAGACTCGTCCTTCCTACGTCACTCGCATTTGGAGTGACTCGAAGAACTGATTCATGTATTAGTTTGCGGTCTAAAGTAAATGTTGTCAGGATGTTTTCAAAAGAAGAACAATGGACTAAAACATGCAGCTAGGGCAGTTGGTGTGGATAAATAAAGTGTTCCAAGAGTTTTAAGAACATTTTCAGATTTCGGATCATATTGTCGCCAAAAAGAAAAGGAAAATGTGGGCGCAAACCTGAAACTACTCCACAAACTGATAAAATTCTAACAAGAAATATCAAAATAAATCCAAGAAAGATAAGCATTGATCATTCAAGGGATTTACTGGATTATGGTGCCACAGTGATTACCTCAACTGGACGGAAAAAACTTCTGGAAGTTAGCCATAAGGCAACAAGACCAAGGGAAAAACAATTTCTAACTCAGAAAATGATGAAAAAACTCTTAGCATATGGGCCAGAAAATACTGATCATTGACTGTTAACAACTAAAAGAAGGGTATTTCCTAACACGTTTATAGTACAGGGATACAAATCAAAAGTAGTTAGACGAAATGAAGTACGAGCAAATCATATCCATAACAGACTATAAAACAACCTTTTAAAAGGATGTTTTTAGGAGGGAGGGGGTGGAGATTCACAACAAATGGCACAGGAAACTTAATTCCTCTTAAAAGCATGTACAAATCTGTAAAATACGTAGAAGTATTACGCCGTAAGAGTGTTCCTTTCACGGAAACATTCGACGGGGCATTTAAAAATGAGTTGACTCTTTGTCACAATTCGAAATTGATCCAGACTTTTATGCTATTAAACAAACTAAAAGTAATTAATTGGCCTGGTAATTCACCAGACCTAAACCCCATTAAGAACTTAAGGCATATTCTCAAAAATCGTTTAGTTAAGATGAATTGCAAGACAACAGAATAAATGATAGAACGTGATATGCAAGTGTGGTTCCACAATAATGAAGTCAAGAACATGGGCACTACACTAGTGGAGTCAATGTAAATACGTGCTAAAGAGGTCATTTCTGTTAAAGGAATACATACTTCATACTAATATACAGATTTTCAGTCTATTTAAGGTTTGAAATTATTCAAATTTAAGGTATTAAAAAAAATCATTTTTCTTTCCCTTTGTCCAATAAATTCGAACAGTAGAGTGTATATATATATATATAGATATATATATATGGAATCATATCTGCATATATTCATCTAATATATGAACTTAACATATATAAATCATTAAATTTCGAAGAATTTTTAAAGTAGTTCATATCATACAGGATAATTTGAAATATAAATAAGTGTGTATCATTTAATACAAACTAAGCATAATAAATACATTTGTATATATTCTTGAGAAATATTAAAAATAATTTATAAATTCTGTTTTAATATTATGCTTTTCTCAATTTTGCAGAGTTAGTAAAAGTTGAAAATCATTTAATATATTTTAAAAAACGGGGAAGGGGGAAAAAAGGAACGAAAATCCGAGAAACAAAAAAAAGTAAAAGGATTGTAAGACATACAATTTAAAAAGAAAGTTGATCCATTTCTATTTACATTAAGATGTAAAGACCTGAAGGAAATCTCATTAGGTTTCTAGTAAAAGAAGTTTCTTTAAGCTCATGTAATTAAACTTCACCTGAATGGAGCCAATCATTTTTTGTTTTACGCCTACGGAATTTATTTCTCATTGATTACAGAATAATTATCTTAAAATGTATTTCTAAGAGTACTTATGTGTAAAAAGAAGACGAACCGAAAAGTAAGTAGTCAATATTTCAGTAGAAAGAAAATAAAAATTATAAATTGTCGGTACTTAACATAAAAATGTTTTGAAATCAATAAGAAAAAATGATAAATTTTGTTATAAAAATAAATTCAAGATAACAAAATGCCATTTCAAAAACTTTAAGGGTATTTCTTGAACATTCTAATCGCTTAAAATGTTCCAAGTTTAAAGTTAGTTAATTTTAATATTTTTACATTGCTTAAAGCATCATCATTACAGAATATTGCAGTATTCCTTACACATGTTTTTTGTCATAAAAATACA
This sequence comes from Trichonephila clavata, assembly GCA_019973975.1. Taxonomy (NCBI): domain Eukaryota; kingdom Metazoa; phylum Arthropoda; class Arachnida; order Araneae; family Nephilidae; genus Trichonephila; species Trichonephila clavata. Next base: position 7,530 of record BMAO01021297.1, read on the forward strand.
CAAAGGAAATACTTTTGATAAATTTAAAGAGCTAATTTGATGCCTAATTTAAATGGAAGGCCGGATTTTGTATTCGTACATATGAACATTTATTTATTTTAAAGTAAAAACAACAGATACAAACAAAAAATCTATTCATGAGTATTCAAAAGTTAACAATAAGCAGTTAGGAATAACAGAATGGCTATCTTACATAAGCTGTGTTATTAATTTAGATTAGTCCACAAGTTTCACTTTGTATATATCCACTTGATTTATAATTTAAGAACTACACTGTGTATTTATAAATACAAAACTAGAGAGAGAGAGAGAGAGAGAATATTAACGTCGCATTGGTTAGCAACACGAGGGCTTTTGGCGACGGTCCGCGTAATTTTGAACCATGGTCAAGTGACGCGGACGACACCTGAGCTGGCACCCCCCTCTCCTAACTACCACACCACACCAACGGGAGGACATTTGAGCTCTCGACAGATTTAACGTGCATCGCTCCCCTACACGGCGGATCTTCAGTGGTACTAGGATCGAACCCATGACATGCTAGCCATGATCCGATGCCTAGACCACTCGGATACAAAACTAGATACCATTAAAATTTTAAGGAAAAAAAAACGTTTTAAGAATTTGTTACTATTTATTTAAATTTTTCTTAATTTTTTCACAAAAACTGTCGAACTGTCATAAAGTTTGAACATTAGATAGAAAGAATGCATTCCTCATATAAAAAAATAGCAATTTATATTGCATATTATATACAAAACAGATTTTGAGGAAAGTGTACATGAGTCATTGTTACATCACATTAGCTTACAATCTTAAAATTAATTTTTCCAGCGTTCTACATATCTATTTCTCATAAATATACTGGTGTGCAAAAATTAAGGACGAAGTCAAAAAATTAGCATATCAGCTGAACGAAGAGGCAGAACGGACAGAAAGACCAATCAAGAGATTAAGTGAGGTGATCTACGGTAGCACATGCACAGATATACAGGTAGACGTAATGGGGGAGTGTCTGAGCAGTAAAGCATGTTGTCGGTGTAAGATTAGTATTCTGGCAAAGAGATTGCACACCGTATAGCAGTTAAAATCACATCGAGTTGCTGCTTCAGCGAGAAATGGCGAATAATCAATCTGTTAGACGACATCTGGATGCTTTTACCCGAGGTCGAATCATTGGGAAGTTGGAGGAAGGTCGCAGTGTGACAAGTGTGGCTGCAGAGTTCGGAATTGCTCACAGCATCGTTTCACGACTTTGGAGACAATTTCAAACTACAGGAACAGCTATCCGGGGTTCAGTAGTGGTCGTCCACGAGGAACCACACCCGCAGATGACCGGTATATTGCCTTACAGGCCAGAAGAAACAGGCGGCAGACAGCCGGAGAAATCTCTAGACACACGACACAGGCGACTGGACGACCGATATCGCATTTTACCGTGGCCAGAAGACTGCACGGTGGTGGTCTGTTTGCACGACGCCCTGTACGGTGTGTACCTCTAACGCCTGCCCATCGGAGAAGGCGTTCTCTTTGGTGCCGGGAAAACCGGAATTGGAGAGACAATGAATGGGGACGAGTACTCTTTACAGATGAGAGCAGATTCAGTCTGAGTAGCGATTCTCATCGTATACTCATCTGGAGAGAGCGGGGAAGCCGCAATCATCCCTCGAACATCATTGAAAGGGACAGATATGGAGGTGGCGGTGTTCTCGTTTGGGTGGCATCATGCTTGGTAGTCGTACAGACCTTCACATCTTCGACGCAGGTTCAGTCAACGGACCCGTTATTGTAACGAGATTCTTCTTCCATATGTGCGTCTTTTTAGAGGCGCTATGGGTCCGCAGTTCCTCTTCATGGACGACAATGCACCATGTCATCGCACAGTAGCTGCCGAACAGCTCTTAGAGAGTGAGTATATTGAACGTATGGATTGGCCGGCACGATCTCCGGATCTCAATCCCATCGAGCATGTATGGGTTTTCTAGGCAGACGCTTGGCAGCTCGTACCTTACCACCAGTAACGATTCCGGAGCTTCGATTGCCGCTGCAAGACGAATGGTCAGCAATGCCTCAACAACTCATTGACACCCTCATTCTCAGCATGGGCAGACGCTGTGAAACCTGCCTAGCAGTCAGGGGGATCATATCACCTACTAAAGACCGGATATTTCTTGCTGGACACCCATCACAGGGATTTTCGACCTTCAGTCGCATTGCGCTCCATGCTACTTTTTTCAATAAAGCTTCTTTTTATCCCTCTGATTTCTCTTTTAGTAAGTGTTGCTTACATTACTCATGTCCTTACGTATTGGGGATCCTACGGTATTAAATGTGTTGATTTGGAATGCTTTTGTACAAAGTTATATTGAAAAAACCGTCTCCTCCTTAATTTTTGCACACCAGTGTAATGCATCTACGGATGCAAAAAAGAGCCTTAAAATTAAAATAAAAAATTGCAAAATTGTAAGCGTTTTGACGTTTGCGACAAAACAAAACTCAATGAAGAACTTAGAGCAAAATGCAGGGTTCAAAAAATTTTCTTAAATTTTAGATTGCATCACTTTTTCTTTTTAAAAAAATAATGAGGTATATATTATTATATTTCAAAAATGACGTAAACACACATGATATAAAACATAAAATCTTATTAAAAATATATTTGGAGTTTTTGCTTTTCTAACAAAAGTGGGCTTCTTTAAAATTGGTAGTTAGTAAAATCATTACAAAGAAATTTCTAATACTTTTATTATTTTTATTTACTACTTTGCACAAATGTGAAAACTTATATTAAAAAAAACTTTCCTTTATGCCCCTTCGAATGCTCTACCAAATACAAAATACTATTCAATTCGATATAATGAAAGTATTATTATTTGTTAAGGAATTATGAAAAACAATTTTTTTAAAAAAAGTTTTAAGAGAAAGCAACTAGCTAGAATTAGAAGAAATGTTATTCAAATCGAAAATTTTTTAAAACATCTTGAGGTTTTCTTGTTATAAAGCATTTGGTACAGTTCAATGATTTTCTTTTTGAACGAGCTTATTTTGCATGAATTGACTTATCTGGAATCTAAATCCTTTTCGTATATTAAATATTTTTGAAAGCCATATAAAATTTTAAAAAAATGTTATACATCACAAAAAAAGAAAGAAAATGACTTATGGATTGTTTCTATGATAGTTTATTTAAGATATTAGAGATTTTTCTATCCGGAGAAAGATTATTTGTACTACTATTGTTTTAAAAACTTTCAAGTCCTTTTTGCTCTATTAACGATTAAGCACATACCCAAATTCTTTTTTTTGTTGTTGCAATTTTTAAAAGTATAAAAGTTTTGGAAATATTATTTTAAGCTTTACAACATCCTACCTGGTGTAATTTGAAAACTAGTTTTAAAAAAACACAAATACACAACAGCAACAATTGCTTAAACTTTTTTCAAAGGCATTTTTTATTATATAAACATTTGTTTAAGATTATAAATACTTAAAACCCACATGAATATATATATAAAAAAATATTGTAAGCGAACCTAGTTTTGAACCACATTTTGCATTCACATTTAAAATTATTTTGTACAATAATTTTCTAATTTATCAAATCCTTAATGTAATAAGATATGAAATATAAATCATTTTAAATGTAAGCTTTGCATTTTGTTTTACGCACTTTAAATTGGCATCTCCCAAAGTAAAAAATCCGGTTAATGGTGCATTATTAATTATAGCATTAAACAATAATTATGTGATTTAACATACTTACGGTTTTCAAATGTATCTTTTAACGCAAAATGTGAAAATTATTCAGATGTACTTATTTAAGACAATGATTAATGGTTACTTGATTGAAATGTTAAATTTTATTTAATTGTTTGATAAGTATTAAAGTATCTTTATAGTATAAAATGATAATATTTAAAAGAAAATTAATCTTATTAATTTCTAATCTCAAACTATTACTTTATAAATAGCTCCCATTCTTTTATAATATATGTAAACATGAATAAACTAATAATTAATTAGAGATTTTGGTGTTTAATACTTAAAATAACACAATTATGAATACTTTTAGGTATTTTAAAGCAGAGTTTAAAAGAAAATTTAATTAACCCCTTCTGTATTTTGCGTACACCGTACGGGCTAAGAAAAGCTGGCCACAATGAGTTTGCCCCTTCGAGAGAGAGAGTGCTTCTTAAACCATCAATAATTGTGACCCCATATTCACACACAAACAATTATAATTTACACCACGCCCCCCCCTTCCATACATTAACACAATGCACTGAATTCAATAATACTATACTTTGACGCTGAAGCAGCAATACGACTTTAAACACTTAAATGACATCGACGTATATAAACGTCTTACTCAATTAAAGAGTTAATTGTCTAGGACGTATATATACGTCTTTCCGAATTACGATCTTTTCTGTGCATGTGCACTGCTATTCATAAAATTATTCCAAATTGGAATTTATTTGAAAAAAAAAGACATTGGCAGTGTTTGCGAAGGATTAACTTATTTCAGAGAATTTACTTACATATTCCTTTTCTCACCCCCCCCCCCCGCACAATACATCACACACGTGTGCCTACATGAAAAACGGTAGCATTGGAGAGTGTGTGAATAGTGTAAATTTTTGCAGTAAGGGGATTAATTATAAACCGTACAAATTACCTTGATAAGTATTAATTTATGTATGCCAATTTACATATGACAAATCCACGGGTACACTGGTAATTATTAAATGTATTCTTAACTTACAGTATTGTTAAATTAATTATAAAACAAATTATGCAGTATTTTTTTTAATTACATTTATAGAAGTATTTTGTTTATTTATAAAATTAGTAAATAAATAATTTTTTTAAAAAAATAATAATATGTTGTTTTCAATTCTTTAATATGCTCGGGCCTCCCTCGCAGAATTATCACGCACCACTAGGGGCGTTAGAAGTTTGAGAAATGCTGCCAACGCTGTACAGGACTGATATTTTATTCCTTTTTCCTTCGTTTGCGCAGGCTTTTAATTCTTATAGTGAGATTATTAGTGCTAGTGTGTGTGTGTTTTAGAGAGTTGCAGTTTGCCCATGATACTGAAATACTTCTTATTTGGGACTTTCGTTGTGATGAAGGTAAGAATTCTTCATTGAAGGCGGGAATTTAGATTCTTGATATTTTCGACAAAGAACAGGGATTGGCTAGGACAGTGCAATTTGTTGCTTGAGGAGAAATGAAAATGGAAAAATAATCCAAAAGGCGGATATTATCCCTATCCCCATTGCAATGTAAGTATACACCATGCTTCATCTTGTGTGTGTGCATTATATATACATACATACATACATAAAATCCTCAACCGTTTGAAAAAAGACGTACGAACACGAAATTTTGTAAGTATTGGTAAAATTATTTCAAGATATATGAAACATTTTTTATAGCGTACAGAATATTTTTACAAAAGCAAACTTTTAGGGTGTTTTGTGATCCACAATTATAAAATAAAAATATAGTGTAAAAACTTTAAAATTGAAAATTAAACTAAAATTCTTGCATTTTTGCGTTCTGTTAAGTACAAGGGGTGATCAAATGAAAAGGTACGAAACGACACGGTAGGTACAAATGTAGACTTTATTCAAAATATACACCATAGGCCTGAGCACAACGATCCCACTGATGAACAAGCCGCAGGATTCCTTGTTCCCAGAATTCCTGTGGCTGTGACGAGACCCAGTCCTTCACAGTGTCCTTGAGTACGTCGTCCGAGTTGAAGCGCTTTCCTTTCAGGTGTTTCTTCAGTGGACCAAACACATGGAAATCGCAGGGTGACATGTCCGGACTGTAGGACGGATGGTCCAACGTCTCCCATTGGAACTTGTCCAGTTCCATTTGTGTGACTCTGGAGACGTGTGGACGCGCGTTATCATGGAGCAGAACCACACCCTTCGTGAGCAGCCCCGGTCTTTTGTTCTTGATGGACCTGCGTAGGTGTCGGAGTGTCTCCCAGTACACATCGGAGTTAATGCTTTTTCTGTGCTCGAGGAATTCCACAAGTAGCTGACCCTGAACGTCGAAAAAGACAGTGAGCAACACCTTGCCTGCTGACTTCACGGCTCTGAGCTTTTTAGGGGGAGGTGACGACGCATGCTTCCACTGCATGCTGTCACGCTTTGTCTCTGGCTCGTAGTGATGGCACCAGGTCTCATCACCTGTGACGATCCGCTTCATGAAAGCGGGGTCTTCCTGATACCGAAACAGATGCTGCAGTATTGTCCCATACGCAGTTTCTTTTGCTGGTCAGTGAGCTGCTTCGGAACCAATGCGGCACACACCTTCCGAAATCGCAACCTGTCGTGAACAATTGTCCACTCGGTTCCATAGCTGACATCCACTTTCAGCACCAACATTCGCAATGTGACACGCCGATCACTTCTCACTAGGTCGTCCACCTTGTCGATGAGATCGCTTATGATGACAGTGTTTGCCTGGCCTGGTCTCTGGTCATCACCCACACTCTCACGGCCTGCACGAAAACGGGCACTCCATTTTCTGACAGACGTGTCAGAGGCACATTTCTCCCCGTAAACGGTCACTATCCGCCGATGAATAGCTGGGGGTTTCTCACCTTCCTCTGTCAGAAATCGGATAACACTTCGCTCCTCCTCAATCGTCGAATTTTGAAACGCGAACGCCATCCTGTCCTCATACGGACTGCCGCATCATTTGGACGCCGCTTTTTATAAGAGCCTTTGCTCTCTCCTGCGCATGCGGGCGCCCGCGCATAATTCAATCCTAGTCAGAGCCTCTAATGGCATCCTGAGAAGTCTCACTACATTCTCCCATGGCGGAATATGCAAATATTTAACTGTTTCATTTTTATGTCGTTTCGTACCTTTTCATTTGATCACCCCTTGTATTATCTTTAGTTGTATGCAATCAAAAATGTATCTTTATTGGAACATTTTAGGCAAATGAATATTGACCACATAGTTTAGGTTAGTTAAATAAAATCAATGTGAAATTTAAAATAAAGTTGATGATTGACATATATATTTTACAGTCGGATTTCTATATAATGAAGTCGCTAAATCCCGAAAAAAAGGTAGTTACGTGGAAAATTCGTTATATGGAGCTTCATCTTTCAATTTTCCTTATAGACCACATAAAACAAATTTTAAATTTTTAAACACTACATATTAAAGAAAGTAATTATTCACACATTTTTGCAAACTAATATATATATATATAATATATATATATAAATAAGAAACACTGCAAGAGAAAAGTTTCTTGACACCTCGATCAACTTCCTGAAGAATTAATTTTTTCTTTGATACTAACTTACTTAAGATTTGACATTTTCGAGTTACAAGAAATGAAGTTACCAGTACGACTGGTCAACATTACAAATGAACGGAAACTGGTTCAAAGACACGAGACTCCACTGAGGGGAAAATGGAATATCGAAAATGTTTCTAGAGAACTGGATAATGGGGGGGGAATGTTGCACTTATTGTATGAAATGCCCAGAACGCCATTGCTCTCCATGAGTTAGGCACCTAATACAACCAGTTTAACATTTAGGGCCACCATAGTGTGTGCTAAAAGAGAAAAAATTACTCGAAATGTCCAAAAACATTTCAAAATAGGGAGACAAAATTGAATCACAAGAGAGAAAGTTTGTTACAAAAATTCTGTTCGTTGTTGGGAGGTTATTTTACGAAGAAAATCGTGAAATGTCCTTGGTTCGAGGAAAATGTTCACTTTATTGAAAAATTCGCATTATACAGGTTCGACTGTATATATATATATATATTACAAAAATATGCACACAATAGTCATAATCCTACGATAACGAAGTTATGATAGAATTAAGTCTTAGCCACAGTAGTACTAGAGCAAACTCATGGCCTTACGAACCAGGATTGCAGGTTTAAACAAAGTTTTTAGGCCAGCTAATCTTCACCTGAATTTGCCAATACTCTGGGCCATAAGGAAAGTAAGAAAAGTCTAGACAAAAGTTTAACTATTATTATAAATAAAACCATAACCTATTAATATATATATATATATACATTCCGTATTTATTTATATGCATTTAAGTCAAATAACTAGTGAAAAATTATATGTGTTTTGCTCCGAAGACCAGCACATTCATATTTTTATATTTCACTTACATCGCGTTTCATCAGTACAATAGAGAAACTCACAATTTTTTCGTTATATTTTAAGCACATTTCTTTTTTCCTGCCGTCTAGAAATTTTATTTTTTCAATGACTTTCTTCATCATATAAACTTTCTAAGCAAAGCACGCCTGGCATAAGTATTTAAACATTTATTTAAAGTGTTTTGCAGAAACGCTTCTAGCAAAAGCTCAGAGCCACCTATAAAACAAATTAAGAATCATTTGTTAGACGTCTACTGACCATTTCGACTTACACAGCAATTCTGTACTACGCTTTAACTCTTCCATTATCACCCCTACGCAGAGTCAACATAGCCATTCCCAATATTAAACTCGGTCCAAGATTTTTACGGTTTGAGATATATCACATTTGATGAGATTCGTGCTCTCAGTATTTCTACTAACGTCTTCGTATGTAGGCAATAATAGGACTTCGCAAAGAAATTTACATTATTCTTTACTCTTTTTAATTGTGTTCCGGGAAGGGGAGAATGACCCACTTTCTGCTTGATGATCCAATTTTATGTTTGCTTTTATTATCCATTCGTCAGCATTTGTTCTTTTAAATGAGTTTTAAGGCACACTTTCTATTCTGAGAATATGAAATCCGTCTACAAGTTAGGGTGCTTCTGAATTCTTTTAACTTCAATTATAAAAGTTTTGAGAGTGATTGAATACGGGGAAAACGTAATTAATGTTGAAAAAAAAAGTGTTTGAATATTCAACACTTAAGATATGGTAAAATATAAATGTCTCATTAATCAGTACCAATAATAAACTATTTCAGTTTTATCATTTATTTTAAGAAATCAGTACTGTTTTTGATTTCATATGATATACCATATATATAAAGAAAAATAACATTGATTTTAAATATTTAACAGATTTTTGAAAATTCCCGTATTAATCATTTAAAATCTACTATATTTTTATAAAATGAAATGTAATAGTTTGGTGTAAATAATGGTTTTCTTTTAGTTGTAAACAATATAATATTAAAAGAATTCCGTAATAACTAATTTAGATGCTTTAGATATTTAACTGAATGCATAATACAATAACTATCTTTCTAATGCAAAAAGGCAAATATAGTATTTCATTTTTAAGAATAATTACACATAAAACATTTATCTTTTCCTTGACAGCAAAAACAGTTTTATGTTTTTTTTAAAAAAACAGATTTTATATAAACCAAAATATTTCATTCAATTTAATTTTGATAATATATGATAGAATATAACAAGGAGTGGGCATTGCGTCGATCACAATCTATTGCTGTACCGCAAAGACAATTTGGAGTGACCGCCTGAAGATTAACCGATAGTATACTGAATATTCAAGATTGGGTGACAGTACATAGACTAAGTCAACTTCCGACTATTTTTATGAGATTTAACTTTAGATTAACGTTTTTTATTTTTGAATGGGTTTTGAATTGTTTGATAATATAATGCATCATTTGATACTACTATATTTGTGGCTATTATTATTATGTTTCTATTTTGCACTTTGCTTTAAACGCAGTGCCAAAAAAAAGTGAGTTTTTTTATTTACGTAGAGGTAAGTACATATTATTAAGTTATATTAAATATTGTTGACTTTTTCCTTACTCATACACCTACGACCCTGTGCAGTGGGCGCATTGGTGAATTTTTCAAAGGGGGCTCACTTCGCTGGCCCATGGTCGAAAGTCTACTATTCTCATATCCTACCCCAATACGCTACCAAACACACACACACACACACATATATATATATATATATATTCATTTTGTATATTGTTTGGAACAAAGAACAGTAAGAAATAAATTATTGAATAAATAATTAGCATGAATTTATAAAAAAATTATTAATAGCAAATAATTACACTATACGTACTATATACACGGGGTTATAGTCGATCAAAAAAATCATGGGCTATAGACGAGGGTTGGGACTTGTGGACCCTCCCCTCCCTTTTTGTGTGCCACTGATATTGGGTGGACTGCAACACCTTGAAAAATTTAAAAGTAGCCCATACCCTGGAAAAGTCTGTCCATCCCGGTATATAGCTATCCAAACATACTCGTAATGTCTTTATTATTACTTTCTTTTTATTTTACGACACAGCACGTCGTGTCAACAGAACAGGATTATATCTTTCTCTTTCTCAATACAACCAAAACACAAGCGCAATTCACCGCGCTTCCAAAAAACGAGGGACTCCCTCTCTCTTCCCGACCGTCACCTATGAGGGTCAATCACCTTCTCCCTAAAAACAGTAACCCACCTCTTAAGTCGCACTAAATAGCGCCAACATTCCATAATCTTCCGCCAACAGTAGCCAGACACTACAATACTAAGAGTAGAGAAAGTTAAATTTTTAATCAAACACATGGAGTTAATACTTTGTTTAAATGTCATGAATCTTAAATTTCAAACTTTTATTTTGCTCCAACTGAGACTGTAAATGTGAGTGTGTGAGAGAGAGTATCCGAGATGCTATAGTCGTGTCAGGCAAAATAGCCGAGTTGAAATCTAAGTATCTATTTACGTATTTTAACACTAGAAAAGAACGAGTTTTACGCAACATGTTACTACAGTTTTTGAACGATTAAAGAGACAATGGAATCGGTCATACTTTCAAATAGAGAAAAACATAATCCAGTGTTCTATCTAAGGGGAATATTGTTTTTAGGAATAAATTAATTTTATTAGGGAAAAAAATTCAATTTCTAAGTATCACACGTATAAGCTAATAAAAAGTCTTTTTTTTTGGAATAAATCAGGAATTTTCAGGAAAAATACTGCATAATATTGTAACGAATTTCCCTGTTGGGTTCAGGGATTGAATAGACTTTACTCGGGACAGCGATAAAACAGTTCTTTATTATCAGCCCAATGAAGAATACAATGTTCAGAAAGGCATAAGAACAGCCGAAGTCACAGTAATACAACACAACAGTAACACAACGCAATGTACTGATCCAGCGGGGAATAGATCAAATTCAAAGCCGTAGGCTTTCGTACTCTCTTCGGCATAAATCCCGACGGAATCACCCGTAAAGTAACAGAGGCTGCGGGTGCGTCTGAGCTTCAAGAAATCTGAATAACAACTGCTACATGTTGAATTTCAGTATGCCTTATATAGACACTGCGAAAGTGGTAGAACATTCCAGAAAATAGGAGAACCACCCGGAACCGGAAGTCGTCAAATATCGCCAATATCACCAAATTCGGTGACACTTGGCGACAACTTTGGCGACAAAATAAGATGCCAAAACTGTCACCAACTAAACGATATTTAGCCAATTCGGCGAGATACCCAAAGAGCCCCATGTTATTTACAAGGTCCCATAGAAATTGATCTAATTCACATGTTTACATGCAATAAACATTAATCCTGCACTATTTTTCAAGCAGAATAGTAATTTTGACATTATTTAACATTATAAACACATTTTAAATACCAAAATCGTAACAATATAGATAAGAAGGGCAGAATGTTAAATTTATGTTACGCGTTCTACTTAAGCACACACACCTACGCACACGCGCACACACACGCACATATATATACAGAAGCTCATTCGCATTTTATGGGAATGATGATAATTAATTTTTATTAATAAATACCATATTTTTTGTAGAAATTCGCTTCTGTCTAACAGCCATGGATTTGACTATAGCTCTAGCTTAAATTTTTCATAAAAGTAAACTTTTCTTAGTGCTCTCATGCACATTTTACTCCATTCCTCTTGAACCGTTTTCCAAAGGCCGTTTAGTGTTCTTGGATGCTGTTTTCCTTAGGTTGGTTTAATAACCTGAAAAAGCAAAAGTCCATCGAAGAAGCATAGAGTGATTTTACACGTATTTTATCAAATAGATATACATTATTCCTGTCTCTGATTCTTTCTTTGCTAAATAAATGGCAGACGTGTGATTAAAGGCTTTGTCCATATGAAGCTCAACTTTCCGTATAATGTTGGAACTTCTCTAAAAATTGGTTCTTAAATAGTCTTCTGATAGTAGAGCGAATTAATTTTGACATTACTTGAGAATTTTTTGACTTTTAATTTGTCATTGTTATAGAAAATCCTTCAACTCTCATGAAAACCTCTGAGAACTTTCCTGTAAACTGACGAAGCCATTTCGTACAATCATTCCCGCCAGTTGATAAATAAAAAAAGATCTTTTTTCACTACAGTCACTAAAAAATACCCATATCCCATCAGGAGTAGCCACAAATTTCCATTTTTCAGTAGCAAAGTGTTTTTAAATATATTTCTAAAATTTCCTATTGTTTCTGCAATATATTTTTTAAAAAAAGAGACTAACTTTGGTTCTAACATCTGTTCTAACTTTAAATCCATATGAATTATTTTAATTATAGTTTCGAAAGATATTACTAGTTTCAGTGCAATGAATCTTTGAATCGGAGAATTTTCTATTAGGATAAGAGACTTCAATTTCTTAATAGTTGTCTGCGTTTGAACAGTTTTATGATGAAACTTCGGGGTCATATTTTCATTTTTACTTTCTTGATACTTTTTTACTTTCAAGTTTAATACATTATAAATACCTTTATAATATATTAAACAGCAAGAAAAGAACAGAGAAATGCAATTCTTAATTTGTTGATACGAATATTTCTCCTTTGAAAGCGTAATTACGTAACCTTCGAACCATACATCATTTTTAGGAGCCATTTTTAAAATAAATCTTTTGTTTTACATTCCATCAAAATAAAACATTGTCAAACGATTATTCTGAAGTATAAAATTTTTATCTTAAAATTTAAGCAAAAAAATTTATTACAAAATCGTTTTCATAAAGTGCGTGAACGACCTTCTGCATTTATATATCTTCCTCTTAAATTATAAACTTCTCAATATTCAATAATAATGACACTTATATTGAGAAGAAAATACTATTAGCAGTATTGAAAAATTTAAAAATAAATTTCAATTTACCAAATTTTTGTATAAAATAAAAGGTGTAGTAGTAGTATAATACTATCACAATATCAAAATTTCTGATTTTTCATTCACATTCCATAAGAAATCCAATGTAAAATTTTGAAGTACTTAAAAATTGAAAATTCACCTGAATCTACGCATCTACCGAAAAGGAAAGCATGCCACTATCATTTGAAATAAATTCTCCCGTCGATCGTTAGTTTCCGAATTACAGGGTCAAGGAAACACCTTTAACTTTCTAGGAGTTAATGACCCACCATCAGTGAAACCACGGTAATGAGAGATTTAAATTTGGGGGCATTCGAAAATTAGGTACTAGTCTCATTAAGTTAAACATCGTTAGTAACGACTGCTATATCCATCTGAAGAACTGGCTGATATCCACATCAGTGTAATTTGGTTTAAGCTATAAATAAATTTTGTTGATCACGTTGCCTTTGGCTAAGGTAAGGAAGCCATTGAACACGTCGCGTAAAAAGCTAGTTTTATCGAGTATTTTTTCCTTGGAAATATACACAAAGATTATTTCTTTTTCTAAATGAATATGGGAATACATATTTTCAGAGAGTGGATGATTTTTCAAAGGCATTTTAAGTTGAGTTTCTGACCTATTTCGAATGCACTTTTTAATTCTTTTTCAGCATCGGCAAACGCATTTATCATTGAAGTAGGCGTGAGTAGGCGTGTATCAAAACCTGCAAATTCTAATAATGGTCTGCAAATTTCTTTCTGTTTGGACAAGTAGTATGTGCGACTTGTGAAAAGATATCCATTTTTTTTTTAATATTCCAAGACAATAAAAAAAAATTGGCAGTTATAGACACTGCCGATAGAAGTGAAAACTTATAACTTTTAGTATTAAAATTTGAAATTTCATAATGTTTGAATTAAAATTATCAACATCAATCTGATTTTCACATCTATGGACACTCCGAGCAACAACTAAATGCATGTTTATATGGTTTTTTATTATTCAAATATATTACGGGCTGTACTGGATCATGACAAAATATAAATACAATTCAATTGAAATAACAATTAATATACAATCATATTATTCATGGTTAGCATTTGTATTTTCTTAAATTTCAATGTACTTGATTTTTAGCATTATTTTAATTGTTTGCATCATTGTCATCATTAATTTCAACAATACCTAGACCTTTTGTACTTTCAATTATTTCATTTTGTTCTAAAAAGATACAATGGGCTTATGGTAACTAAAGTAAGAAAGGAAAATGTTTGATTCAAATTTATCTATCGCGTAAAAACCGCATCAATCGTCGTTTTATATTTTGTAGTACTGAGTTTTCGATCATTGGACATATTAAAATTAAGTGTTTCATTTAAAAATTCAGTTAGTGGTAGATTTTTATCATCTGCAAAATTTATATTGAAGTCTCCACTTAAAATCATCGGTACTTTATCATATATGTATATATATTTCTCGCCATATCTTTTTTCAAGTATTTCAGAACCTTCTTTTGTATAAATCATCAAATTTTCGAATAAAAATTGTTGTATCTGTCTCAAAATTTTCCAGGCGAAATATAAACGGCAACCATTAATATGTATTGCCCATTCTCGGAATCGCAACGAGCAATGTACAGTATATACATATGGAACTTTTCACTAAATCCATTCAACTTCACTTATAAGATATACACAGCACTATACGTCAGCTGTATATAGCTACATATATACTGCTATAAGCATTTCGATGACGCAAACGCACGAGATTTCACTCATCCAAAAAGTGTCTAAGGCGAACAACACACCGCGCATGCGCCAGTCAGAGCATGTCGGTGACGCCAACTCATAAGATTTTCCCCTACCAAAAAGTGCCCAACGCCGCTAAAGAAGTTTTTACTTCAAAAATTATGGCTGTTGAAATAATTCGTCAATTCGGAGTTTATTATTCGTTAAATAGGTGTCGTTGCCATCTTTTTCACCAGGAAGAGAGAAAAATTCGTGAAACAAGAGTTCGTTAAATCGAGATCCAACCGTATTTTTGTTTTATTAACCTTCCTTTCATATTATTTTGTTCATAAATATTCGGTAAATGTATATGTGAAAAATGAATGGGTATTTCATTTAGAGCAAGAGAGATAACTCTTTATTTTTTAGAGATGTGTGTGTATAATGTTACTGCATTTTTTAACTTAGTTATCAGTTTCTTTTTGATATGTAACATCTTTACTCTCGGTTGCTGGATATTTGTTGGAGTGATTTCATGAAAAGGGACGGAAATGCGTAACGGGAAGTCGGGGATGCGTGCGCTGTTTGATATGACCAATAAGCGCGCTTGGTGGTGTCTCTTCGCTACCCTCGCTTAGGGTCCAACTTTAGTAGCAATCAAGCCGCCAGCTTTTTGTTTTATATTGTTAAATTTAGCATTTGAAAAGATTGGAATTTAAAAACTTGGTTTCGTTTACTTGACTCTAAATCCACTTCGCACATACCAGCAAGTCTTATTAGACTTCATCCAGAATAAACTTGCCTTTCTTACGCTCAATTGTCAAAGTGTCAGGGCTCGTTGTGTATGAAATCTGAAGTTATATTTATATGTGTAAACTATATTAATAACTATATTTACTGTTAAGCGTTTGACAAAGATAATAATTCTTAAAAAAATACCAGTAATATATAGACATTATTGATCGTCAAACAAGTGGACTGGGTATTGTTAGTCAATATATTGGGATCTATGTGCAGAATGCTTATTTGAAAATGGGCAAACAGTCATTTAGGTGGTCGCATACATTTTTCCGAATCAAACAGTTACAAAAAATTAAAGATTTCCTGCATTTGTACTTTTACCGTATACCGAAGGTGTGGTTCTGCCTTTTTTTAAAAAACTCACTCGCTTCCCATGATTTTGAATGGTGATTTTAACGTTAACTTCAGTTTGCCAGAAGCTGAGCCACTCATAGCTTTTCTGAAAGATGAACTCAAGCTCGACATGAACACAAATCCAAATGTTTCGACAACTAACAGTGGTACTGTTATTGACGCGGTTTTACAATGATTTTTAAAATACTTTGAAATTACAAGTATATGTGACATATTTTAGTTTTCATAAATCTATTGTCTCCGCTCTTCCCCAAATTGAACAAGAATAAATATATTTGATAAAAAAATTGCATTACTCCTTGCATAATTAAATAAAATTTTCATTAAAGATGTATTTATTCGATAGAAAATTATTTCCAATCGTACCCGATTCATTTTTTTTCAGGATTAAAATCACTATTGCGTATTTACCACGATAACATGTCAGATGTTACACATCGTATGCGACTACTGTAAGGCTCGTTTCTTTTTTTTTAATGAATTGGTGCTATAACTTCCCTCATTAACATTTGTATTTAAAATTCATGCGTTTATTCAACTGCGATAAAATTTGCTTTATCATACCTACGCTTAATATCAAATCCTATATAAATAACAATTATAAATATTCAAAA
>BMAO01021298.1:0-20224 GCA_019973975.1 Trichonephila clavata
GCATTTTCCATAAAAGAGAATGTTTTAATATGTTATTTTTCTCTCCATTTTTCTTGCGAAAAATTGCATTTAAATAATTTTGTTCTTGCAATAACATTCTTAAAGCACTTTATATCCATACTTGCTGGTGTACCTGTTCTTCGCACGGGTGAATTGAAAAATGAAACAATACTGATTGAAGGATAAAGAAGTTTTAATGAATTAATTTTACGTGAATTGCAAACTAAACAGCAACAAAAAAAAAAAAAAAAAAGAAGCTTTTGTATATCTCAGACGAAGAAAAAAAATCATATTTGCTCTATTTAAGTCTGTAGGTCAAAAATGATAAAAAGAATTTTATAAAAATTTATAACGCCCCGTAACTTTCTTGTTTGTCGATTTTTGAAATCCCTTCCGAAGCTAATCTCTGCTCAGCAAAAGTAACACATTGTTACAAATTTTGTCTAATGAACGCTTAAAATAGTGTCAATAATTTATATCTGGATGTGTAATACGTTAATATTACTTTCCGTTGTATTTATTTTAAGTTAAAATTATAATATTCGCAAGCAACGCCGTTTCTTGCATTATAATGGTGATTCACTGGAAACATAGCGAAACGTTAGCGATAGAGCCAAGTTGGCATCATTTTTAGCGACTTCGTTGGCGATTGATTGAACGATACAGAAGTTGCTTTATGTAACGCCACCTGGTGGGGAGCTGCAACAAAGAGGATATCACAAAAACCTTTTCCTCAAAAAAATACATATACATGCCAATTTTCATAGTGATCGGTTGAACGATGTTGGAGTGAAGCGATTTCAAATTTATAAACATTCACTTATTTTTATAGAGAGAGATTATAAATCAACAGGCATGAAATATAAAAATATTATTCTTTATACACTTCAAAATCAGGTTCCGAAAGTAGTCAGCCATCTTAAATTTTAAATTTCTAAGATAAGATTGTAAATTTTTAAAGAAGTGCCATTAGAAAACGAATATTTTTGTTATAATTAAACATTTGTGATGAAATATAATTTCAAACTCAAAAAAACTAGTAAACGAACATTAAACATTACGACAAGCAATATATTGCTTGCAAATGTTAAAGACAGAGCTAATGTTAGTAGAATTTATAAGATGTCACCATAAGGTGTTAAAAAGGCTTCACAAAAATATGTCCGAGTCTCTTGCGTTTGATATTTTGCTCAATCAAAATTAACTCGATTTGTCAAATACTTTTCAAAAGAAAGGTGAAAAGTGATGTCCTGCATTAATTAAACATGTCTCTAAATATGAGGGTACCTATTAATTTATCGAATAGTTCCACATCTAAAGAAGTCATTAATTTTAAAATTAAAAGTGCCCACACATCTAGAAAACTGTCTTTCATCATCAAATATTTGACTGAAATCGAACATCAAATTCGATTTCGCAATTAGGCTTAGCGCCACCAACGATTGACGAAAGTAAAACGTTCTATTGCAAATGATTGTTAATAATTGACAACTAGATGAAAGATTTTACGCTTTGTGAAACATATTCCATTTGAGTTCTTGGATTATACGATTTACGGCAAATGCCAAGCAATTAACTTTATTCTAAATTAGATTCTAAGATGGAATTTTAAATGAACTTGGTAAATGAATAATTCATGTGAATCATTCTCTTGAAGGCATCCTGTTGCTAGAAGTTATATTGAATTAATTAATTTAAAATTACGGATTTAGACTTTTAGCACATAGCCTCAGACACTCTCGAGAAAGATTTCTCGTTACATTAATTCCTAATCAAGTTCGAATGGAAATGTCGCAAGCTTTCGTCTACAGGAATTGAAAGGACAAGGTTCAATTGACCACGTCCTTAATTCCTTAATTGTCCTCAATTAGCATTTACTTTGGCAACTTGTTGAAACTCTTCGGAATTCTTAATCTCTAGCCCTGTTAAAGCACTTCAAAGGATTTCTGTAAATACAAAAGTCGATCAAGTTCAGGAATTTAATTGGTTAAAGTGGCAATAAAGTATTTTAAGACATCTAATTTGCTTATGTAACTCTCTGGATTAAAAAAACAAGTTTATTTGGTGAGTGTATTTGACGAAAGTTTCGATATATATTAAAGGTCACGCTCTTAATTTGGTCGATTAATTTATTCTGTTTTATCAATCCACATTCGTGGTATTCCGAAGTTACTTATATAAATATACTAAGAACTGGAAGTTCTACTTTAGAATATAACGGCGTTTTCAATGAGATAGAGTAGAAATACTGAAATACTGATAACTGTAGTTCTTTTTATTTATTATTTATTTTTTTATGTAGAACTATTGTCAACCCTTCGAAGGTGATGGGGATTTCAGTGAAGAATACTTGAGTTCTGGACTCAGAATGAATTTTTAGTTCATGAATCAAATAACTTGCGGCTCGTTGTTCAGCTTACAACGAGATATGTCTTACTTCTGAAGTCAAAAGTTTGAAATTATTTATTTAAGTAAAGAGAACAAAATCTATTTAGTTTTTTTTTAGTACTGTCTAGCAGTATAAAACTTCTGAAACTACCCAAGTCAGTTTAAATAGTCTAGTTATCTTCTAACACAATGTTATGTCCACACACATAATGATGATACGCTTAAGGCCCTAAATTGAGAATTTTGCCAAAAATAGACAAACTTCTTTTATTTTTATTTTATAGGCCTCTTATTAGTTGTATAAAAATACCAAGTTTATTATTTTCCAGTTCACTACACAAAAACTACAAGTGTTTTATTAAAAGCAAATGCAACTACTTGAAGCAAGATGTTATACTTTAAAATGCGTTTTACTCAAAATGTGTTATTTTGAAAAATGCTCTAACGGGGACAGCGATTGTTTAAAATTTTTGAAAATAATTAACTTAAATTTTTTGGGTTGTTCTGTATAATAGTAGAAGTGTTTTAACTTTCAGATTTATCAATCACTGTTTTATTACAAAATTCACAGTCCTTATGTTAATATAATCGCTGTTATTTTGAGCAATTTCATATAATAACTAAGATAAAGTGCTCTAGTTTTTGTAAACATTAAAATATCTCTTATCCTGAAGGTCGTTTCAAAAAGGAATAGCAAAGCAACACATTAAAATTGAAAATTTGTTCATAAACTTTTTTGTACAGAAGGAATTGTTTATGGAATTTTTTTGTAAATTTTTACTAATTTTTTCCCTTTTAGTAATAATTTTTTAAAATTTTAACATACTTTTCTTAAAATGTACTAAATAAATGTAAGAACCCAAAAAAAATCTCCATATTACCATTTTTCTTAAAGTTGTTCAAAGATAATGAATATTAATCGTGACAACGAAAATAAATCTGAGAACAAGTAATATAAGAAAAATTAAGTCCATTCCTACTTAGGTCAACAACGAAAATTTTTTTTCCGTTTATTAAATTTAATAATGAATTTACATTTGAAAAACCAATATTAACATCAAGTATCATTCATTACAAGTTAAAAAAATATATTTGAACTTCAGTGAATAAAAAAAAATTATTTTTTTAACGATTGAAAATTTGAACTAGATATATGTTTATAAATATATATAGGAATAGAGTGAGCTAATAGTAAGAATAGAAAAACGATGAAAATGAAACGTTTGAATGGAAAGGAAAATTTTCAAATGCTACCTAAAGAGCTCAGTGAAGAAAAATATGAAGCCATAACTTACCACAAGACACATTCGCCCTGTCAAAAAGACACAAGGCAAGAAAAAGTTCAGTATAATAATTGCCGATCATCAAAGGACACTAAAACTACAATAACTTGAACAAACATGACAGTTTTGCCACCAGCAAATAACATTCCTGAAATGTTAGCGAACAGTATCTGTGATTAAAGTCAAACACATTTGAAACTTCTCGGTTCAGTTTGATATTTTTTCTCAAATTATCAAAGAAAAATTGAAAAATCCTTAAAAGTAAGCAAGTATACTTTTCAAAATTAAACTATTCACTGGAATTACGATTTTTACCACGTACAATAAAAAAAAGTTATAAAAAAAAGGATTGGGGTGACTCAGTCACCCCCTTGACCATAAATGTTACTATCGAAAAATGCGCCTTCTGCCGGGTTAATACCATGATAATTCTATTTTGGACTTAAACTGTATAAACGCCATTTTACGCTTTTGAATAAACCTGTTTATAAATTACATTTGCTCGAAAATTAGTTTGTTTGAAAGACAGAATAATAAAAATATCGGCTTAAGATTTGCTTAAAATATTTAATATCATAAAAAAAATTTCTTTTAAAATTCTTTCGTGAGGAATTCAACAACAAATTTTTCTGGTAATGCAATATTTCTGCTCTATCCACTTTCAAATGTAAAGCACGTTATTTTTTTTAGTAAAAATATAACAAAATGTTTATTCAAAACATGCAAAAAAAAAAAAAAAATTCAAATATTTTCAGTTTAAAAGAAATTCAATCACAGCCCGCTTTTGAGGTACGAGTGAAAAATATCAAAATAACTGAATTTGGAATGGGCCTGGTCGTATTTAAATATTTTATTTTTAAATTCATCGTTTTCTGAAAGTAGTACACCTTTACGATGTACTTTCAAGGGGATCGCATTTTTACATGTATAATCCATTTTAAAGGCTGTAAAATATTGATTTTACAGCAAGCAATGTTGAAACATTTTTCTAAGGATAAATAATATCTTGTAAGTTGCAAAATATACGAGATAAAAAACACATGCACCTAACTTCATGCTGTTGAGTGAAGGGTAAACTTTATAACAGTAAAATCAGCGAATTCTACTTGATAACAAAATATCTGGAATCACATTAGAGAATAAAATATTGGATAAGTGGTTTTACGAATGTTGGGAGGAGAGAGGCACTTGGAAAATTTTTAACTTAAGCTTCAATATAACAAAAAAAGACACTCTACAATTGAAGTAACTCTCCTCAAATATCAACTAAAGTTTTTGGGTTGTTTCTTCAATTCCTACTATTAGCTCACTCTCTCCCTGTATATATATTTATTGTTTTGTTGACGTTCATGATGTGCAGATTTAAAAGAAGCTTTAGATCGCTCGAAGCTGTCTTCGACAGCTTCGTCAACCTCAACAGCTTTATCAGAGAAGATCAAATCTTTTGGGTCTTCTGGGCTGATCTTCCAAACCCTGGCTTGGAATTGCTGGGCAGCTGAGGATATGTTATGGTGACAGTTGAACATTAGAGCAATTTGGGCAATAATTTGTGTAACTTCTTCGTCAGTCAGTTGAGATTTTCATTCTTTTGCGTGCTTTGTTCTAACTCTAGTTATTATTGATGCTATTGTACGGTTGTTATTTAGAGCTGGGATGGAATACTTAAAATTATTGTTGAATAGCCTTCGGCTGGCAACTGCATTCTCGTCGATGAGGGTTGTGAGGTTAGATGATTCAGGGCAAGCTCTGGATTCTTGACATTACTTGTAACGATTAATGCTACTTGATGATACCTACTAGATGACTAAAACATTATCAAAAGGCTTTCCATTGAAAACAAGTAAGCCTGTACCTACATTTTTGTGTTTTTTTTTTATGATTTTTGAACGTAACTAAACAATTAATTTTTATGGGCTTTGAGGGACAAAAATGGTTGAAAAAGTTTGATTTCTATTAGGAAAAATGGATAGAAAGAAGGACGATTTTCAAAGATTAAATGGAGATTAAATTTTAAAAAATTGACTTTTTTAAACAGAAATTTATTATATGCGCTCAAGCTAATGTTACAAAAAAAAAAAATGAAAAATCATTCTAAAAAACAATTTAATTTTTAATTTTTAGTCTCCAAGAGTTAAAATCTTTCAATTTCCTAGGCACAAATTATTTGTAATCCAAACAGATTACACACTGTTATTTCCAAGAAAAATTTAATTAAGTTTAAAAAAAATTACAAGGTGACTTGAGCTTTGAGTAAAAAATATTAAGTCAAGTTTAATTCAGTGTGATAAGAAAGTATAACCTAGATTTTTCATTGTAAATAAAGCAGGAAAAAGAAAAGAACACTTAAAAAAATAAATGTTTTTTTTCCCCCTTGAAAGAATTTTTTTTATAAAAGTGCTAGTATTTTTTTACTTTTCTTCTCCATTAATTTAATCAAGACATTTTAAGAAAAAATGTAATTAACGAAAAAAGAGTGTAATCCAAAACACAAACCAATTAAAGCGATTTGTTGAATTGATTCCATCTAAAATGTTTTGAGAGAGAAAAATTGCAACTTGTTAATCAATACAAGTGTAAAGTACAATAATTAGAAATTAATACGTAAATAAACTTAATTTTTTCCACCGTTTAACATCTGCATTAAAAAATTGGTTTGGAGAAACCAAAATTGCATATGGAGATCAAAAGATGTATATAGCACGTAAGAATTTTTTTATAAAGGGGATTACGGTTTATATATATATATATAAACTTTTTTTCATTCTGAAAATAAATTTCATACTGCGAAATGAACTAGTCCAGAAAATTAAACATTCATTAGTTAATTACATTTTTTAAAAAAATGAGAAAAGTACACAATGGAAATTAATTCAAGCAAACTTTAGTCTAGAAATTGCAATTAAATATTTCTATATATACAGGTGGTTATTAAAATAATGGAAATACCAGTGAATAAAAGTCATGTTTTTTAATGCACTTCGTGAGCATTAAAATAGTGTTTTTATAAACAGAAATGTATATATTTTGGTAGTATGTGGTACCTTTATTAAAGTTCTGCAAGCCTTCTTTGGATAAAATTACGGTAATAATACATTTTATTGCATATATAACCATTATCAAATGTATTTTGTAGCTTAAATCCCTTCATTCATGGCAAGGAAAAAATAATTAAAATTACAAGATCAAATATTCATTAGAAAGCTTACTTTTGAAATATAAAACACAAAGATGAAAAAAAAAATCTTTCATTTTACTTCGTTGAAAAATTATTCCAAACGATAAATTATGCAGCCAGTTTTTAATTACTTTCATGGAATGCATACATCTGATGATTTATTTAAACAGTATAAATTACCATTATCAAATGTATTTTGTAGCTTAAATCCTTAAATTCATGGCAAGGAAAAAATAATTAAGTTTTCAAGATCAAATATCCATTAGAAAGCTTAGTTTTGAAATCCAAAATCTTGAATTGAAAAAAAAAAAATTTCCTTTTACTTTGTTGAAAAATTATTCCAAACGATAAATTATTCAGCCATTTTTTGTTTAATTACTTTCGTCAAACGCATACATCTGCTGATTTATTTAATAAATGGAGTAATAATATCTTTCACAACCGGAGAGATTTCTGTCGGTTAGAACATAAAAGAGCGGGAATCATCCCCCCCCATTTCATTTCAGTTGATAAAATCGCCATCGCAAGGGAATTTTTGATTCGATTCTGAAGTAGGAAGGAAAATGGAAAATTATTTCATTCAATTGGGACCAGAATGTAACTGTTTTAAAATCCTTCTGCGTAAGATCATTTTCCGGCTTTTAAGGAGATAAAATATTTCTCAAGGGAGAATGCCTGAATGGGATTTATTCTCGAGGAATTTTAAATATCTTATTCTAAAAATAGGCTCGATTTTACGATTCTAAGGTTTAAGTCATCATAAATCACAGAGTATTAATAACTATCGCATTTCGTTCAAGCGCCTGTGCGATTTAAATAAAAGTGACAGAGATAGGGAAATGTGCTGAATTGTTTTCAGTGAATTTTACGCCAGGAGTTTTGTCTTTATATAATACTAGGCTTTATTCACACACTTTTTGTAGGAATTTCATGACGTTGTATAACTAAACCCAACTCTTTTTTTACACGATTTTGAAATCACACGGTATACGAATTTAATGATTTTTTTATGCAAATTTTTTTGTTCTAGCACGAAATCAAAAAAATTTGGGGATTCATGTCCTTTGGATGAAGACTATTTGATCGAATTTATAACAATTTATGATAATAAAGAAGTCTGTAATGATGAGGTTGGAAAGAAGTTCAGCTATTAACAGCTGATTTAATTCACGAGGGCTTGAAACTTGCTGTAAGTATGGAACAACGTTTTTTTACTCATGATCCTGACATAGAGAGTGCATTAAAATTTCAAAGCAATCTTAAGTTTTGTGTAGCAGAATATAAAAAATAATGTAAGCAACTTGAAAAAATAAATAAAAAAATAATAAAAAACAGCCGCTAATAACAAACATTTGCCGCCCATCCGGTATAGTGGTTAGTGACGCTGACTGTGGTGCCTTAGGGACTTGGTTCGAATCATCCCGGAGAAGGCATGGATGTTTGCGTCGTAATCTCTTCTTCTTTGTGTTGTAAGCCCCCGTGTGATACATTGTGCGGTGCACGAGGTTTATAAAAGTTCTCAATAAAAAATAACTCTGAACCGTGAATTACGAACGAAGTTATTTATATATAAGTCATAGCATTAAGTTTCTGACTGTATTGAAAAACATTTTTGAATTTGTGAAGCAGATATATATTTATCTTTACGCCACTGAACTCCCTTGGAGTCAATTTATTAAAGCTCATTTTTAGCGGATCTCTACCCAACAAAAGAAACATGTCTGCCAAATTTGAAGTAAGTAGGTCTAATAGTTCCAAAACGGGATTTTTTCAGTCTATCACACTACCCTGCAGCTCTCCAAGTTGGGTGTTGATTTCTATACAACCCGTTATTATTGGATATCTACTCGACGAAAGAAACACGCCAGTCAAATTTTAAGTCTGTCGGTCTAATAGACCAAAATGGATAATTATTTTTTCATCTAGAACATACTCCTAGGGTGTCTACTTCCACAAAACTCCTTATCAGCGGATCCCCCCCCCCTCCGTTCGCGAAATTTCTAGTCCTAAGCTTTAACAGTTATAAATCAGAAGTTTCTTTTTTTGTGAACACTATCGCAACTCCCTTGTGAGACAATTTCCTCAAAAATCCCGTTAGTGGATCTCTATTCAACAACAGAAACATGCCTGCCGAGTTTCAAGTCTGTCGGTTAATTAGTTCCAGAGATCTCGTGATGAGTGTAGGAGTCTTTTTCCCTCCCAGAAAGATGAAAATAACACAAAACTTAGTTATATACAATACTATTTAACATTAACTAGCTCAGTGTAACTAAGTTGTTGTAAATCAATTTAAATCTTCAAAAAGATTAAACACGAACCAGGTGTGTTTGCGCGGGGCTCAGAGTCACCCCAGACTCACGAAATCCTTATTTCTGGGAAAATTGATTATTTGTTACCAATGACCTTGTCAGTATCTTTTTATACGTTAATCTTCAGGGGAACTGAAATGTATTTGTCGCCTATCTTCCTCTTTTTTTTTTGGAGTGGCAAACGTTTTTTTTTACAATCTTAAGGCACTTGGGGTGATTGAGTTCTTCGCGCGACCACTTTTGTTCCGAAATATTTTCTATGAACAGGCTACATTTTTAACTTGTAAATGACTTAGTGGTTTTCATTGTTGTGTTGTACAACTCATTATGGTTTATAAATCTAAATAAACAAAATATGTAAAAAAGAAATGGGCATCTGTAATCTTATTAGATGTTGAAACTGATCAAGCAAGGGAAGTACTTGTGTCATGAAATAATGGATATTAATCATGATAGCGAAAGTAAATTCCACAAAAGCGATGAACATGAAACGTTCGAGATGAAAGGAAAATTTTCAAATGCTGCCTAAAAAACTCCACCTAGAATGATATGAATCCAAAAGTGTACCACAAGACACACTGCGCCCTGTCAAAAAGACACAAGCAAGAAAAAGTTCAGCAGGCTATTTGTCGATCATCAAAGGACAGTAAAACTGCAATAACTTGAGCAAAACATGAGAGTTTTGCTTGAAAATATCATTGTTGTAATGCTAGTAAAAAGCGTCTGTGATTTGTGTCCTTTATTAAAGTCACTCCCATGTGAAACATTTAGATTAATTTTGATTGGAATCTTCTCAAATTACCAAAGAAAAATTTTAAAGTCCTTACTAGTAAGTAAGTATGCTTTCTCTTGGTTAAATTATTCACTGGAATTAGGATTCCTATCGTGTTGTTGTTGTTTCTAATACCTCAGAGATCTAGCAGGCAGCTAGATCAGATTCCATGATACCGTAAACTCTAGCGAAGTCAAGCACCAGTAGAGGAATTTCATAAACATCCACCAGAGTGAACCCCAAGCAATCCAGGATGTGACCGGGGGATGCCGGCTTCAGATTGCATTTTTTGCCCAATGAAAAGACTTTACGTCCTGAGTCGAATGTCATGTTTTTTAGATGTTCACTTATGAGACTTGAGATGGCAGTTTGATCATTTCTGTCACCTCCGAATTCTAACGCTCCTTTCCGGGGGTCTTTCTGCTGAATCAAGGATGGGTGGGAGGGTGAGCCAGTCTTGTCTGACTGCTTTTTTCTTTAAAGAGAAATTTTTTTTATATGTTAGAATGTAATCCCGGTTGAGAGGCTCAGAACACCCTCTTTTAGCCAAGATGTCTGCAGCATCGTTCCCTTGGATGTTAACATGGGAGGGAATCCACTGAAAGTGGACTTCCCTTCCCTTGGCTAGATTTTTAAGATGGGTGATAATTTGTATGCCCACGAAGTCGCATACATTGCTCCAGTCCTGTAGATAATGAATCGAGATCCGACTGTCAGTAAGGACCCAAATGTCATTAGAATTAGTGCCGTTAAGGATGGTCTTTAATCCTTCATTTATGGAAATTAATTCGCTTCTGAATACGGAGCAGTTTTCCGGGTTGCGTCTAGAAAGCTGGACTAAAAGACTTTTGATAAAGACACCACTCCCAGCGTTGTTCAAATCGTTTCTACTGCCATCTGTATAAATCAAAATGGAATCATTTGGAATGCCATCTATGACTTCCAGAGCCAACTGTCTTAGGTAATCGGGAGCATCTGAGTTTTTATTCGTGACGGACATAAGTTCAGTATGAAAGTAAGCACCGGGTAGGCCATCAATCGGGTTCACACAAGGTCCTAGAGAAGATCGCTCAACAGAATGGAAAATTATCTTCATATTGTCAGCCAAACTGAATGGGCTATTCTTCTTTAATCTTTGGCAATTTATCCACTTGCACGAATATTCAGATGTTCGATTTTCATAGCTTCTTAATTTGTTGAAATATTTAACCAAATTTGAGCTTCTAACAAGACCGAGTGGCGGAAGATTTGGCCCATAAAGTACTATGTCGTTTGGGCAGCTACTTTTCAAGCTTGTTATCATGGGAGCTGAACTTAATTGAACCCTCTCTGATTTGATGAGATTAGTTGAGGCGGCACTGAAATATACAGGGAACCCATACTCAAGGATTGGCCTGATGAAAGCAATATACGTTGCCCTGAGTGTTTTTGCATCTCTCTTGCTATCGTGTACAGTAAAAATAATCATAAAAAAATGATTGGGGTGACTCCGTTACCCCACGTTACCACTAACGTTTAGTATCGAGTGCGCGCCTTCTCTCGGGTTAGTTGGGTTAGTTGAATCTTCCTGTGACATAATTTCAGACTGACTTTGAATTATGCATCGTAATACCATTTTAAGTATGGATTTTAATAGCTTTTAATAGTGTAGCTTAACTTCATATACTAAAACCATTTAATCTCAAAAAGTTCAATTGCAAAGGCGGAAGTCATGAAATCAGCGTAATCCTTGCATTTAATCACTGGGAATTATATATATATTTTAGTTAATTATATGGATTATAAACACATAAACTTATGAAACTTACGCATAAAATCGATATTAATCATGCAATATAATTAAAAAACGGATGAGAACCTCAACAAGAATAACAATTTGACTTTAAATTAAATGACCTTGAAAAGTTTGTTCTATAAACGACCCAATGAACTGTTGCCACATACCACTAAAGGGAAATTATATCGTCAGCTTATTATAATGAGATTCATGATAAGCATAATGTGTGAACACAAATAACCCGCCCGAGTAAGGTTTTATATTTAAACGCATTTGTCAGGGTTCTAAAAGTAATTATGAAATCTTTACTTGCGCGGAAGCTTAATATTTTACCTGGTACTACACTGTTTCGGGGCCGGAAGGTCGCGGGTGTAATAGAGTTCGGGGGAGAAGAAGACAGGATCTTAAAAATACCTATTTTTATTCCATCTTTAACACTTAATGAAAATATACAGCTTTGTAGCTGAACTCTGGGGTCAGTCTGAAATCTTAACATTTAATCTGACATATAAAATTATTAAAAACAACCTAGTTTCAGTCGGAGCTCCTTGCTACGATCCTTCTCTAACCCCTATAGCTCGGTCAGTTCCAATGATATTTACTTCCCCAACTTCTGGTGGATTCTACTACGAATATTAATTTCAGGATGTTTGACCTCCTAATTGCAGTTCACCTTCTCTTATTCTTAGATTTCACGCTTAATGATCTCATCGATTGTGACGGATCTATACGCGTCCTTCCACTAATCCTCTTGGGGAATCCTTTGGGCTATTAATCACAACCAACCTTTTTGGAAGAAGTAATCGTAATGTGCAGATTAGGTCAGTTATATATAGTATAGGTTTTCTAGCAAGAAAGTGAGATAGAGGAAAATAGACGAATAGACGGAGTTACCTGGAGATTGAAATATTGAGAAGCTAACGATAAAGAAATATATCTATCGAAGGTATTAGTTACATTGATAGCGCGTTTCGGGCTTTAAATAGTTAAAGATATTTAAATGACGATTTGTCACATAGCTACATTGTAAATCAAACATTAGAGTAGTAGATTGATCTATAAAAGGTGGACCAATTTAATAGAAGTCTTCTCAGAATTCCCGTTTCTCGTAGCAAGATTCCCTTTGCTCTTTATAGGAACATCTCATCCTATTTGGTTATTTAAATTGTCTGTGATAATTAGTGTGCTGAATAAATAGTTGAAAATTATTATGACGAGTCGTCCTTCACTTCCTTCCACACCTCTGCCCGGGTCTGGGAATAGGTCTAGAATGTTACACGATTAACTATTCAACTCATATACCCAATGTCAGGGTTTAAATAGCTGTTACATTTGTATAAAATCAAGTCATCTCTACGGAAAGCGATTTTTAAACTAAAATCACACTTGAAGATTAGTTTCCCCAAGATGATTTGTTGAAGAACTCGAATAGTACCTGTTTCAACGGTGCTCAAAATTAAGAGAACTTTCAGAGATTTGATCGATTATCTCTAGAACTACTGGGCAGATTTTAATGTGATATTGGGTTTGTACATAGAGCTAACATAATACAAAAAATAACTATTTAACAGTTATAACACACACGCATGAATAATACATGACAAAATAACAATAAGGAATTATGTGCTTATTAATGTTCACGCGTGCAGAGGGGGATTAGACCAATAAATCAACAAATAGCCAAGCCCCATAGACCAACATATTAAACTTTTACAACAGAGAATTCCCCTTGGAGCTTTCGTCTGTGTGTTTTGTAGAATATAGCCCCCTAACAGAAGCCTGTAAACCAGAGGTTCCCAAACTTTTTTGTCTCGTAGACCCCTTGCCATGTTTTTCGGTTTTGGGTAGACCCCTACTTACCTAATAAAGAATTTTGGCAAATTTATCAACTTAAATGTTTTTTTGACAACTGGTATAAAGCTATACTTACTTCAAAATATTTAAATTTCTAACTGTAGTGAAGTATAGTGTTTAAAATCTTAAGATACACATGTTAATTAATTAAATTGAAATTTAATTAATATCTAAAACAACTGTTGCATAAAGTAACTGAACAATAGACAAATGATTTTAATGGGTAAGATGAATCTGGTGCTTCGTCCATTTCTGGTGCTTCTAAAATTGCTGATATCAGTTTCTAAATTTTACTTTAAGATCTTCTTAGTGCTTATTTTGATCAATTCCTCTTGTAATATGATATTTGTTTTTCTTTCAATGTGACCTTATTAATTAATTGCCTACTGTAGTTTAACCATATATAGAGTCAAAGCATTCTCAAACCTAGTTTCAAAATCTGAACAAAGGGCATTTAAATGTTGAACATAGATTAAAACATCCTTTTCCTGGCAGATTGGGAAACTAGGAAAAAAATTCGGGTTGTCAAATATTATACTCCTTAGCTTAATTATATAGGGCAAGAAACGCCGAATTGATGGTCCTTGTAACTGCAGATTAACTTCATTAAATTTAGTAAATACATCTGTTAAACAAGTAAATCTGGTTTCCACTTGATGTGAAATTTTCTGTTAAACTTAAAGTCATGATCTGGTTTAATGAGAGTCGCTATCGTAGACCCCCATTTACACTTCATGGACCCCCCTTCAATTATTTTTTTGCTGACGTGGACCCCTTGCATGCTGTCATAGACCCCTGGGGGTCTATATAGACCACTTTGGGAATCACTACTGTAAACTCTATTGCACGCGTGAGAGTGCATGTGATTTAGTGTTTAAAGGAAGCAAGGCAGGCATACAACAAGCAACAAGGTGTACGTACACCAGTGTGTTTTTCTATTCGGAATATCTTGAGAGCTTTTCCGTTACACCGGCGCAGATCTCGCCAACCAGGCTTTATTGGCGACAACACACATATGAACACATAAAAAAATGTTAACAAATGTTAGTTCATATTGGTTTTTCATCTATTTTTTTTTACTATGAAACTGATAAGAAAAGACAGCGACTTGCTTAGAAAACGTGATGGTAAAATATTACCAGCTGAAATATTCCATTCGGCACATCGGCTGTATCATTTTTGGCGATTTTATCGCCTACGCCAGCGAAACGGAAAAGTACCATATCTTTATAACTTCATATTTCCTTGTTAGTGATGAACAATTATGGTTTTTTGTTGCATTTTTATAGTTTTATTAAACATGTTAGGCTAAATGATAAAGGGTCAAAAGAAGTTAAAAAAGCCATGAAAATAAAAGCTATATTCTTAGAAAGCAAAATTAAAATTTTAGATCGTACACGCATTTGAGAAAGAGTAAAGGACATTGCTGAATTTTATTCCACGAATGAAGAGACGATAAGAATAGCAATAAAAAAAAAATGAAGATTCCATTCGAAAAAGTGTAGCATATTGTTCTTCTACGAGTATGAGCATAGCTTGATGCGAAAGAGATGAAGAAAGCATTAATGAAATGGCTAGAACACAACCACTCAAAAACGGATTTCAATTGATATCGGTACAATTACATATTAGTTTCATTTTAAATTGAAATAAATAACAGAATTAGGCACATTTCGATTTATTTTTAGACTAAAACGGTTTTAAGTATAAAAAACGGTATAAAAACGGTTTTAAGTATAAAAGATTTCGATACAAACGATTTACTAAGGAACTTCCACGTAAATAGAGGGATAAACACACGATATAAATCCACGCTAGTATTCAATCCGTCACCATAGCAACGAACTAATCCTATCTCACTTATTGTGTAAAGTCATTGAGATATGAGTGAATCCATCACAGTAACGCTATTCTCGTTTCCATAGCAACCAACTATATTTACAGATAATACTTGCACTCAAATCGAAGCAGAGTGGCGCAGTGGAAGCGTGCTGGGCCCATAACCCAGAGGTCCGTGGATCGAAACCACGCTCTGCTAGAAGTATTTTTACTTTATTTAAACTGCGATTGAACGCATTGTCGTATTAAATCCTAGGGCTGAAAACGAATATAATAAAATTGAAAAGTAAAAAATATTTTTATTAAAACAATTTAATGTCGGATGATGTTTTAATTTCTTAAATTAGAATACTTTTTAAATTAAAAATTAATGTTTCTGATTTTCATGCTTTTTTAATTAATTTGAACTTGCGTGCGTTTTAAAATTTTTTGGACACAACAAAAACAAATATAGGATTTCTTATGTAAAATCGTATTTATTTTTTTCAAGAGGTATACCGATTACATAAATATTTGCATACTTGATTAAAATGATGCAGAAGAGTCTAACTTAAAACTTTGCATTCGATTTCATTAAATAAGATGAAATTATCGCCAAAAGATTATTTATAAAACATTTTCAAGCAATTGGAAGTCATTTTAATTTCAGGATATTAAGTTCTACAAAAATAATTCGCCAAATGAATCGCTTAGAAATAATTTTCAAATTAAAAATTTCAATATAAAATAGCAATCAACAAACAATAATTCTCTAAAGTCTTCGCTACCTTTTAAAAGTATTAGAATTCATTTAGAAAATAGATGTTTCTCATGAATCTATTACTAATACGGCATTCCAAAATCAAACCCTCTGTAAATCGTTCTTAATTTTTGCAATATAGAACATATATATTTTTTACAAAGAAAATTGTACCATTTGTAGATCAAATTCACCATTTTTGAGACTGAATTTTTCGAGAAAGTTTTTATTTATTTTTCACATAAAGAAACAATCATTATTCACAAAAATAAAAGGCATAAAAGTCCGATCTGCCGAAACCAATACGAGAAAAAGAAATTAAGACATTATGAAAATTACTTGTGAATATTTTTTCTAAGCATTTATTAAATGTTTTGAATGCTATTTTTATCAATACCTCCCCCTTCCTTTTATTTTTAACAGTTTTTTTTATTTAAAAAATAAATTATGCTTTTTTTAAAAATAAATAAGTACGCAGAGATGTTACATATTAGTTCTTTAAGGCTTTGTTCGTGTAATAGTTAAGAATAGGATACACATCCGGAAGATGTTTTCAGATAGAAAAGTATTTCTACATTAATATCACATTCAGACTTATCTATCCTGTGTTTATGATATTCATCAGCATATTTCAATATAATATTCATTAAAATCTGAGCTGATGTACTTTTTCTGCTTTATAAATATGTTCTATATTTCATCTTCAATACTTAAATGCTAAATAATTTTCATTCCATACGTTAAAAGAAAAAATTACTAATTTATGGAGAATAGTTTTAAATTTTAAATACACAGTATTATAATCAGTAGCATATGGTGCAACGTTTCGAATTTTTACGAAAATTAAGAGAATTTTCTGTCAGAAAATGTATCCCGAGTTTAATTTAGGCTCTTTTATGTTTGAAAAAACCACAATATAATTCTAAAATTTGAGGATTTTTTTCGATTTAAGACTGTTTTCATTAAAAGTAAAAGAGAGAACTAAACTCCGAACATATTTTTGACAGAAAATGTGTTTTATTTTTAGGAAAATTTACAATTTTGCAACTAATACAACTATTTATAATATATATATATTTTAAAATTTGAAAACACCCCATAAATGAATTTTCCCCCTTTACTATCAGAGAAATTTAATTTAATATTACAGTACTGAGACGAAATATGGATCCCATTTTATACCAGAAAAAATGGATAAACCCGAAAAGAAAAGAGCAATGTACTAAAATATAGCGAAATCGTAGTATAATATTAATGTTAAAAAAACTTTCTATCTGAAAAATATATTGCATTTTTGAGTTTTATTTAAAGTAACAAAAAGAAAGCTTTAATACGTAATTCAATGTTAAAATAATAATCGATAATTTAATGCATAATTCTTCACAATATTTACAGATAATTTTTTATTTACCAAAATTTAAACCAACCAAAATAATGTAATCAAAATAAAAATAAAGAAAAAAACACAAACTCTCTGTATTCGTTCTTTAAAATTATTAGATATTAAATTTTCAAGGGGTAAATTTCTTTAAGCGAATATTTTAAAATGAATTTTATGCACAAAAATCATACCTTTACGATTTTTTAACCCCATAAATTTTTATTTCCTATCCACTACAAAGCAATGTCAAACTTTCGGCTTTCTTAACTTTTGAATTATTCATGGAGTAAATTTGTCTTGTATCACAAGTTTAATCACTTTAGGACATTGTATAATCTGTGAAGATCAAATAGAAAGCTTTGCTCAGCAGTGAAAAAGATATTTATCTTTTGACAAAGGGGTCTTTTCTTTTTTTGTGTGTGTGGTCTTGTAATTGAAATAAAAAAGTCCCCTAAAAAGTGAATGGAATATAAATGAGAAACGTTCTCTATTTTAAGCAATATTTAAAAAAGTTGCTTGCAATTATTGTTGTAAAAATATTCTTATTAAAACATTATTTCTCAGAAGCAGATGTGATTATTTACGAAATGAAAGATTAGAATATTCATTTCAAGATACTGCACCAGATTTTGAACTCTCGCTAATTTGCGGCATATTTGAAATAGAGAAAGAACTAATCGTGCAGTTAAATATGTAATACAAAATGTTCCATAAATAAAATTGAAAATTTTATTTTGAAAAATAGAGAAGTACCCATAAGTATACCCATGTTCTATGCATGTATTTTCAAGAAAATTACACTGAGAGAGGTTCCTGCGCGTTGTGGTGCACACTAGGTCTCAAGCACATTCTCCTATAGCTTTCATTCCTCCACCAGAGCGAAACCGTTTTCCTCTGTCGGGTGGCGCCATCTAGTAGTCGAGACAAGAAAATACGCGCTAAAATTTCCAAAGAGCTACAAATTCAATTTGAACAACTACACTTTTTCAAGAGAAAATAGTTTATTCCATTAAGATATGTAATCACTTATGAATAAGGGTTCGATGAACATGAAATAATGGAATAAAATAAATTATTCAGGTAAATATTAACCTAAATTATTCTAAGGAAGTCTTAATCGATTTGCATTCTTGCATATACTTACTAAAAGTTAAAATATCGTTTGATGGATTAATTTTATATTTTCTTATAAATCATCTGGTATTTATAGTTTTTTTTTATCATATTAGATCTGTTCGAATATATTAATTGTTTATGACAATGTTTAGCTGACATCTGTATCTGATTAATAGTGAAATTTCGTGAAAAGAATGATTCTATAGTTCGAATTTTGCCTTGGAGTTTGTAGTGAGATTACATAATCTTTTTTATGGTATTTGTAGAATTAAGGATGTGTCAAATAAGAGTGATGTTGGAACTTACTTGATTTTAAAAAGTTCACACAAAATACAAAGAATATACAATGATGTTCAATCAAATATACAATGTACGAAATAATATTGCTACTTTTAAAGAGAATCCTTTTAAGAATCTTTACTTTTCTCCCGTTAAAAGATTTTGGTTTCGCATTTCCACTTTCGTATCCATTATAAACTAAATGTAAAATTTATGTTAAGTGTTCCCATAAACTATAAAAGATTTATGGTAACTTTTCTAGGATTTAGAATAAAGAAGGGATTTCTTTTCTCTTTATAAAAAGATAATCTAGATTATTTTGTCCACAGTATTTCAAGACGCATTTTTCGAACATAGGAACTGGGAAAATTTTCTGATAGTATAATAAATTGTGAAGATATGAGAATAAAAGCTGTGTTATGAAAGATTAAACTCGTTGCATATTAAAATCTCCTAAAAGGAATAGCTTTTAAATACCATTCAAAAATTTAAAAGAAACTGGATGTTCAGTGGTTATCAATTTTTGCTTACGTAATATATTTAAATATTAATTTTTAAACATAGTCTTAAAATTTTCTGAATATAGACACTTTTTTAATTAAAAATGTTTTTCTATCACTTTGAGTATTGCCAATATATTTCAATTTGTATATTAATATCAAAATGAAAAAAAGAATAATTTAAAATGTTCAACATTTTTTTTGTAACAGAAAATCAAATAAGCAATGATTTCATAAGTAAATTAAAGGAAGAATTGCAATTTTTCTACTTTCGAAACAGTGCTTCCACTTTATATTCCGTTTGAATTTAGCGTTTTAATTAACTTATATAATTTTTAAAGAAATAATTTAACGGTTTCAGTAGTAAAAAATTTTTTTATTTTATTTTTAATGATCTTCATCTTTACCAGATGGCACCAAAATTATATTAAATAAATACGCTGCACAGTAAAAATAATTATTGAAAATGAGAGTAAATTTAGTAAAATAAAAGGCAATTAATTTTTCATAGATTGCCTTTTTATTTTCTATTATTAAAAAAAATTATTCAAGGGTTCTTATGTATTATCGCAACCTATTGGCGACATTATATGAAACGAAGCACATGGTCGCCAATTCAGCGCATACGACACGAGCTAAATTGGGGCTGCCAACTAGACGAGTTATCCTGAATGTTGGCGATTTTTGCAATAATACGTAAGTACCCAATTCTTTTTTTCTTTTTTGCTTGATGGAACTAAATTCAATTTCGTTGGAAAAGTTCACCTAAAGAAATTTAGATAGTGCCATTTTGTAATGATCTTTATCAAAAT
>BMAO01021299.1:0-26581 GCA_019973975.1 Trichonephila clavata
TTTTAGAAATACAGAAATAATATTTTAGTTTTAAAATTTTTTGTTTCTGTTTAATTTATGTTTGACATAATTTTTGAGATCTCATAATGCATGCTTAAGTTTAGATACCCTTTTTCGACAAAAATATCTCATAAATATGTAAAGTATTTTTGCACATATGTAAAACAATACACAAAAATAGAGTAAACGTGTTTTTTGTAAAATATTTAGATATAGTGTTTTTTAAAAAGAATTATAAAACTTTGCAAAATTTGAAAATTTTTATTTTGTCCCTCTTTTTATACATGAAACTATTTTTTTAAAAAACTATGTACTTTTCGACTAAAAAATAGGTTTACTACATGCACAGGCATCCTGTATATAAGTAAAAAGAATTTGGAATCATAAAGTGTAATAGTTTTTTTTAAAGTGCACCTATAAAAGCAAAAAAATATATGCTTTGGAAAAAAGTTAAAAAAAACTAAACATTTTTTTTAGTAAACGTTTGTTTACATTTTTGTCAATTACTTTTTTTCTATTTTATGGTTAAATGTTATACATTTTGCGATTAAAAAACTGAGCACAATTTTTAATACTAAAACTTAAAAAGTCGATTTTTTTTAATGTGTGTGCTGTCTTTGTTCCTTTAACGCAGGGGTCGGCAACCTTTTGGCTGTGGCGGGCCAAGCCAATCTACCCTAGGATTCAGCTTATCACTCAGTAGGACACTTTTGAAACAATTCGATTCACGAGATAATTCCTACAGAGTTAGAGAATAGAAGTCTATACAATACATATTACAGTTTTATGAAGAATTTTACATCATTTTAAAATATTTCTTAACATAAAAATAAACAGCACAAAATATAACTGCTTCTTCAACAAAAATTTAAAAATTTAAATTGTACATACATTATGTATTTGAAACATATTTATTTAAATAAGAAACATACAACATAAAATGTGTAAGTATTTCTGGTCATTATAATTAAATTAAAAGATAAATATAAGTTTTAATGCGAACCTAGTGCGCAGATAAAAAGATAAAAATAAAATTTTTAATGCGCACCGCCCTACTTTTAATCACAAAATTAGAGTATAATTTGTAACTTTCAATGTGACACGATTCTGAGCATTTAATTGTTAAACCATTTCTTTGAGGACTCGAAATATTTTTCATACGAGGAAAGATTTTTTTACTTAGATATGCAGAATTAAAACGGAAAGCAGGGTTCACGTAATTTTCTCATTTCAAACAATTAAATCTCGCCAGCAATGGCATTCAATAATTTACAAAATGGCTGTAAATTTATTTTTAAAGTCATCTTTGAAATTTTTTAGTAATTACATTAATGTTTATAATTCTGGAGATGTTTGTCAAATAAATCGATTACAAATTTATTATCAAATTCCTTCCCCTCAAAATTTACAAATATGCTGAGTAGTGCAGAGTGCCACTGAGAATTATACCGCGCTATGGCATGCGGGCCATAGGTTGCCGACCCCTGCTTTAACGTGTTAACTGTTTTATTGTATTAATGTGTGTGTGTGTGTGATTCCTGAGATATTAAATAAATAAACAAACAACAACTAATTTAAGCTTACATAAACATTGCTGTGGTTCTACCAAAGATTTTATTTTCACTGTATCAAGTGTCTAGTTGGTTATGTGCAGATTATCTAAGTAATTTAAAAAATGAAACATTTTCTGCTCTTTAACAAATCTTTCTAGTTAATGTGCATATTTCCTGGCTAATTTACAGATTGACTGGTTTGTGCACTTTAGCGGTAACTTAAACAACGTCTTTAATTTTATTACTATTCTTTTCGTCTCAAAAATGTGTGTTTACGCTCAACTGTAATAAAATTGAAAAAAAATTCCTTTTTTCGGATTCCAGTGTTGTTTTTTGTCTGTACAATGTTAACTGACACACATCAGTTGAAATGGAAATTTTCTCCAATTTTAGGAAACCATAGCATGTCTGAACTACATAGTTTTTTTTTTTTTTTATCTATACACAATTTTACTCGGACTTCATCACAGATTTTGTAAAACTACGTTCTGAAATAGATATTTTTGCTTTATTGAATTGGATTTTTGGATTTATATTTTTCACACACTGATAGTTTCTTCTGTATTTTTTAATGAAAACTATTTTTTTTTAAATGTATGCTTTAAAAATGTTGAAAGATTTTTTTTGCAAAACTTTAAACTAAAATAATACTGAAAAAACTAATTTAATATGCTTAATTATTTTTAGAAAAACGTATTTTTTTTAATGTTTTCTGGAATATGCGCGGAAAATCGAACTATGAGTTAAAAATATTAAGTTGTAAGAAAACGGAAGGGAAATGCTAGTTTTTTAGTAATTCTTAATATGTTTATTTTTGAAAAGTATTTTCTTTTTTTTAAAACTGTTTTCGAGTGGCGGTGTAGAGCCTAGTGGTCATGAGTGACTTTCGAAAATTCAAGTTACAATAAAATTTCTAAGCTTACTGATTATTCCTAAGAGATATATTCTACAAAGATATACTTTCGAGTTTTATACATTATGAATAAATAATATAGTTGGATGAAGAACATAGATGCAATGTAATTTAAATGATTATCGAGTGTCACTTTTTGGAAAAAAAATTTAAAAATGATATACTTTGTTTATTAACATTTTGCCAATACTAAATAAATACTTGCGAGAAAAAAAAACAAATAAAATTAATTTAAGGAATTTAAAAACTATATATATTTATAATATAAAATTACCACACTATTCACTGTTAAAATATATTTTATGAACTTTCGATTAAAGGAAAGTATTATGTTTGGACAATTCATTTAAATGAATTCCATATTTACTCAACTGGATCAATTAATGGTGATTGCAATACTCTGTGCTTTTGACTCGCCAAAATTTTATTTAAAATTTTTTTGTAAGAATGTTTTAAATTATTTTTATGTTTAATATTTCAGCAGAAATAAGAAAAACGTAAAATGCGTAATTGTTGTTTTAGAATGTATGTATTTTGTTCTTTTCTTCATATTTCCGTAATTCTTCAGGAACTTAATTATTTAAGAAACATGTCAAAGAAAACACAGATACTTGAGTGAACCTCAGTATTTCTTTCTCATAGATGGTTCAGGAAATCACTCAACAGCTGAAACAAACGCATAACCTCCGTAATTGTGGATTTAAAATTTAGTATTTCTGTGAATAACTTTTCACTCAGATCTTGACTAAATTTGGAATTTTTGTTACTTGAAACAATTTCATGAAGTAAATTATTCCTATAGAAAGTAAAAACACACTCAAATACAGACACACACACATGTATTCAGTTTTTAATTAAAAACAACTAGTGTTGTTGAAAGCTAAAAAAAAAAAGC
Organism: Trichonephila clavata; assembly: GCA_019973975.1. Taxonomy (NCBI): domain Eukaryota; kingdom Metazoa; phylum Arthropoda; class Arachnida; order Araneae; family Nephilidae; genus Trichonephila; species Trichonephila clavata. The sequence goes on from BMAO01021299.1 coordinate 3,362, forward strand.
AATAAAAAATAGGGAAGAATAATATATGAAAAGAAAATAATTTATGGAGTGTTTCAAAATTTTAATGTAATGTAAATGATTTATTTAAAATGATAGAAAATTTTTAATTTTAATTTACTGCACACGAGCATCAAACATCATTTCTTACTTTTCACTTCTCTACATAAGAGTATTTATTAAATCAAAGTGAGTGAATCTTAACGTCACACTAAATCATGGTCAAGTGACGAGGACTACACCTGAGCCTTTTCCTCTGGCACCCCATTGTCTAACTTCCCACAAACTGGGGGACATTTGAGCCTTGACATATTTAATGCACATTGGTCCATTCTGCAAGGAGGGTCTTCAGCGGTACTAGGCTCAAAATGATGACACGCCGGTCACGAGTTCGTTACCTTGAGCACTAGGCTACCACTGGCATTTATTAAATCAAAATCTAAAGGCAAGAAAAATACATTTGTAGATAATAGTATGTTTTTTCAGACATTTGAATGTAAAGCCGTACGAAATGAGCGATATGATAAATAGGTTAATAATCAGCAATCAACTATTTTGAAGAACTTGTTTTTTACAAACGATAAGTAGGAAATTATTTATGTCTTGTTTTTTATGCTTGTAACGTCTTCGTTAAGAACAACTGCACGAAAATGGATATGTATGCATAAGGATAAAAATATTGGCAGAATCTTTAGTTGGGATATAAGGTGAATCATTTTATATATTTTGTCATAATTGTAAAAGTGATATTATAATTAAATTTTAGGTACATTTTTAATTATTTTCCTTAGTCTTTATGTAATGTTTAATTTGTGCACAAATATATCAGAAAACATGAAAAAAAAAGCGAGACATAAGAAGGAATCTTTTGTTCTGAAAATGACGAGCTATATCTGCATAAAAGTTGCATCTGCGAAAAAAAGTTCGTCGATTATTTGTTTTGTTTTCACTTGAGAAACATTTCATAACAAAATCTTGCCTTTTCCGGATGGTTCAATACAATTTATACAACTTTTGTTACCAAGCGTAGTGATATTTAACGTTTGCTTTTGTAAAACTACTACATCAGATTAATCAAATGAAAATATTGAGAAAAGCTGATATTTTGCTTGATTGACACACATGGTTGATAATGAAATCTTTTCTCTAATGATGGCCAGTATGCTAAACTTCTTATTTTATTTTTAGTCGTTGCTGTGTAATGACTTAGAGCTAGAGGAAAAACAATGAAGTTAATTGAATGGAGTAGATAAAATTACGGAAATAGCAAGAAAGGCACTGTCTGATTTTAGTTTTGGGGATCTCTGTGCTAAGCTAAATCGACCGCTGTTTGGTTAATTCATTTATTTTTTAAATTATCATGAGAAACTTAAGAAAAAACCTAAATAGATATAATAAATTTAAAAAACAGAGAAGGATAAAATTTTGGCAGTTTATGATTGTTTATAACATTTTTCTAAATACGTCCTCATTTTTCTTCAAACACGGTTGTTGTTTTTAATCCTCCGAAAATAACGACCTGCCTGGCAGAGGGGCTAAGGAACGTTAAATATGTTGAGGCTCACACAAAATCTTTACGTTGGAATGGTGTGGAAGTTTGAAGAGGGAGGTGCGAGCTCAGTTATCCTCGTTATTTGACTGAGGTTCAAAATTGTGAATTCGGTCACCTTTTATCCCCAAGTTGTCTCAGAATGTAAAGTTCGAATAAATTTTTTAAAAAATTCAGAGCTTGAAGAAGTTAAATTATATCCACACGATTATTGACTCGTAAAAGTAGGACACAAGATGGTGATCAGAATAGATATTGTGACGAATTTTGTGTAGTGAACTTTTAATAGTGTAGATAATTTATATCTGGATGTGTCATACGTTTATATTACTCTATATTGTATTTATTTTATGTTAAAATTGTAATATTTGAAAGCAACGGCGCTCCTTACATTTTAATGGTGATTAAATGGAAATTTGGCGAAACCTTGGCGATAGACTCAAGTTGGCGACTTTGGTGACCAAGTTGTCGAGTTCGTGGCCCTATGGACTCTTTGTGAAATTAGTGGAGAAATCTACTAATATCACAATCTATGACACAAATGGATTTTTTTCAAAGAATTCATGAGTCTTATAAATAGGGAGTCACTCGCCAAAATTGAGTTAGTTTTGTTTTGACCGTTGAAGAGTCGACCAGCAATTGCTTATTGCACCGGCTATTGAATAGGACGAGCGAGTGCTTGTGAATAATCCTTAAACATACTTGTATTTTAGACACTGATAGATGGGGCCTGAACGCCGTAGAAGGTGTGAAGGCCTTATGAGAGTTTTTCTGCGAATTTGAGCGCTGTATTCTGTATTTCAAGGATTGTTTTTCGACAATATATTTCCATCGCTCCTGAAGAACTGTCTTGCTTTTTGTGACTGATTTGCATAAAATCTTCGAACCCCGATCTACCTAGCAATATCTTTCCCATAGAGGCTTATATTACTAGAGATGTGTTCGGCTGAAGCCCGATGAATCTGACACTTGGCACAGTTAGTGTAAATCTGCAAGTTATTTCAGAACGACAGACATTTAGTGTGATCACTGTCAAAACGAGAGAGTGCAGTCTGGGAATTCTTGACGGCTAGAGTGAAATCCTGTCTAGTATCTTAATACCAATGAATTTCTTAGTTAGCATAATTCCAGAACTCACTGATTGGTCGAGCTGATAACCTTAACTTAAATGCAAAAATAACGGACTTTCTCTTTTCAGCCAACCACAGAACTTCACTAGATGCCACAAACACAACTCATCTCTCTTAACCTATTAAATAAAAAAAATTTCTTTCTTTAACTCGGACTCATTTGCTGCAAACGGATTGCCTAGCCATCGCCCCGTCTACTACCATGACAAAGATTCCTATCAATCAACTTTTTCATGATTTTTTAAACTTTTTTAAAATTGTAATTTTATTTGTATCAAGGTATTTTTTCTTTTTATAAATTCACAATAGTTATATTTTAAATGTTAAATATTTTTTATTAAAAAAGGTGATTCGAAAGTGTTTTTTCCTTTGGGTAGGCGCTCGAATCTTTGACGTATAAGAAAAAATTATTTTGTTGTCGCGTCCACACGGTGAGCCGGAACGCGCCCCACCCCTCCTTCTTCTTTATATCTTTTATCACTCGCACTAGAGTTGAGTGCCGATGATGCGGTCGACTGCTTCACATTTCGAGCGACAGTAGTTTTTGAATCTGATAGATGCAGTGCACCCAACGAGGAAATTTTTAACGTCTTTCCAAATTTTCATTAATTTTGATGTTTTTCTCTTACATAGAATGCAGTTTTTAGTTTAATATTAAAAAAAAAAACTCGAAAGAAGTATTTTGCAGCTTCTTTAAGATGGCTTTTCTCCTGGGAATTGAGATTCATCTGAGAAATGTCGTGAGTAAACGGCCTGAGAGGGACATTCACGTGCCTCGTTTATTACGACTGATGATTAAAGTAATATCTGATGTTCAACGTGCTGTTCAAGATGTAAAACAAAGATAAACAACAAAATTGGGAAGAGGAAATACTGTTCCCCGTGCCAGGAGATCAAGAAAAAATTATATTAACATTTATTTTTAAAATGATAAAAAATTCATTAGCATTGAACATTGTAAGACGATTTATGAAGACTGCAGCAAAATATACATGCATCTGAAAATGTACATAGATAGTGGTGACAAGTGATAACTAACCACTATTTTTGTGATGTGTTTTTTTGTTTTGTTTAAATTGAAGTTTCTGATTATATCTTAAATATTATATAACGACGCGTGTAGCATACGTTTGTCAGTAATGAAGTCAAGCTTGTGCCAAAATAATTTATTGAAGTTGCTTTCAGCATTAGTGCATTTTTTTATTTTTCGCATTGGCGTAATTATTTTTGTTTATTGAGATGGTTACCAAAGAAGGTCTCAATTTTCCTATATCTTTTTTAATTTTTCAATATACGAATTCATGCGCGAACCAACTTTTTTCACTTTTTGGGGCTACGTTCCTGGTCTTCAAAACATTAAAGTTCCTTTGCTTTGTATCATTTAAACCTTAACAGCCGTTGAATGCTTGGGTGCTACAGATAGATTGGTACTTCTATTTATTATATATTACTTCAGTAATAGTTCATTATTTTGACAGGAAGGTAATGCTATAGATTTTGAAAAAATTAAGAGTTTTAGTAACAAGCACTGCAGTTTATGTCAATATTTTTGATATATCTTTACGCTTTAATGTCAAATCTCGCCAAAAAAAGGATTAATTCCTTTCCAAAAGTAAGTATGAGGTGATGCATCTGAGAGATGCCGCGTGCCTAAGGATGGAACTTCTTGACGCACCCCTAGCGGAGGGTTAATACCGTCTAAAAAGTCATGAAAGGAGATGAAGGCAGGGAAGAATTAAGCGCTTCCACCTTAGCAAACTATAAACTACAAATTTCAGAAAGGTAAGGGCGGAGAAGGAATAATTCACCTATAAAATTGCCCTAGTTTTTACTAAAAATTGAAATTGGATTAAAAAGTTAAAAACTAGGCAACACATTTAAAATATCGTACTTATTTGAATCTAACCATATTTTCTTTTAATGTTAATGCTGCTTAAAATCTGGTGTGACTTAGAATCAATGGCTTGAAAAATTTATTCGATGGAGAAATTGAACATGATATTCTGCCGGGGTTAGAACAATTGTAGGTTCCTATGATATAGATATATATATTTATAAGTTTTTAATACCACTAGAATAAATTATTCACTTCTATTGACTGTCATTTAAGTTTCGTAAATATCGGATATTGATAAATAATTTTGCACTATTTTTTATTTTTTAACACTCTTTTATAAGTTTCACTTGTATATAACGGAATCTTTGAATTCGATTTTTACCCACTTTAAAAGGTCAGATTAATTCGAAATTTTGCATACTTGTCAAGGACCGATGACCAATACAATAATTTGGTAATTTTTGTTCCTTTGTCCTGATCAGGATCATCAGGAATAACGATTTCCAAATTTGGTGACTAATTACAAATACCATTTCCTGATTTGGCGACTAATTCCGAATGCGAGTTCCAGATTTGGTGACTAATTCCAAATGCAATTTCCAGATTTGGTGACGAATTCCAAATACCATTTCCTGATTTGGCGAATAATTCCAAATGCAATTTCCAGATTTGGTGACGAATTCCAAATACCATTTCCAAATTTGGTGACTAATTACAAATACCATTTCCTGATTTGGCGACTAATTCCGAATGCGATTTCCAGATTTGGTGACTAATTCCAAATGCAATTTCCGGATTTGGTGACGAATTCCAAATACCATTTCCTGATTTGGCGACTAATTCCGAATGCGATTTCCAGATTTGGTGACTAATTCCAAATGCAATTTCCAGATTTGGTGACGAATTCCAAATACCATTTCCTGATTTGGCGAATAATTCCAAATGCAATTTCCAGATTTGGTGACGAATTCCAAATACCATTTCCAGATTTGGTGACTAATTCCAAATGCAATTTCCAGATTTGGTGACGAATTCCAAATACCATTTCCTGATTTGGCGAATAATTCCAAATACATTTCCAGATCTGGTGACTAATTCAAATACCATTTCCAGATCTGGCGACTAATTCCAAATGCAATTTTCAGATTTGGTGACTAATTCCAAATACAATTTCCAGATTTGGCGACCAATTCAAAATACCATTTCCAGATTTGGCGACTAATTCTAAATACAATTTCCATGTTTGATGACTAATTCCAAATATTATTTCCAGATTTGGTGACAAATTCCAAATGCAATCTCAAGATTTGGCGACTAATTCCAAATACAATTTCCGGATTTGGCGACTATCTTAAGAATGGATTTTCCTACTTTTTAATTCAATTAACCATAAAAGCGTGTTTTTTAGTTTTTTTAAATTGTAATTTATTCACAAAAACGTGTTGAGAATTTGGATTGTGGCTTATATTCGAATAATTACAGTAATTTGCTTTTGGAGAACGTTTTGGCATATTGATTGATGTATACACACAGAATAGAAAGAAGTTTTTTTTCCCACATCAAAGGCCAAATTTAACTTTCTTGTTTTTTGAAAGATTGCGAGAAAATATATGTGTTTCAATTTTGATTGATATAATGCAATTTAATGGTATTTTGCTTATGTCTGCTTTTCTATAGCTTATAAAATTACTCGATAAAACTAGATTCTTTATTGACCAGTACAGGAGTAAATTCCTTCTCTATATTAAACTGCTTGTTCTAGTCCCTTGGGTGCTTAACTTGTATAGCCATTTTCTTAAACTATAAAATATTCATATGTTCTTATTTGTATGAAGAAAGCTATACTGTCGATCTGCGTTTATACATTCCACCATGCAATGAAACATACATGATGAATAAAATATCATTCCTCATCTTAAAATGTTTATTTTTCTACATAAAAGTTCTAAATTAGCTTTGTTTAGCTTTCTAATACATACTTTAACAACAACTACTTTAAAATGGAACCTCTTTGCTTCTCGAGAGCTATTTGCTTCTAAACTTGGAACATCGAGAAGATAAATTCTTTGTAAATTTTTATCTTAATTCTTGTATATATTGATCAATGAAGCAGCAACGAATGATAAGTGATATTAAAGTTTGTTTTTACACATATATTTTTTAAACTTTAATTTGCTCATGAATTCTTATGGGATATTTTAATGTTTATGAATGTTCTTTTTAATAACAATTTATTAGATTTATTTTAGAACAATGACTGCAATTTTAATAATTGTTTCACATTGGTATAACAAGTACTTTCTAAAATTGACAGTGTTGATTTGCTAAATTCTCAGTCGAAGAATTTTATGGAAAAAAAAACTTGGGAATCCACAATGAAAAAAATGTTCTAGAATACATTCTAATATTTACTTTTAGAACATTTCTTGTGCTTTTGCACAAAGTTATGCATTCATGTAGATCAAATTGAGGCGGGATTCGCGTGTTGGGCTTAATAATATTTAACTGTAAGGCAACATAAATATATTATTTAACTTAAACTAAACACAGACAGCTCATGTAATTTTAAAAAAATAAGCAAAGAAGATAAATGGGGGAATTTTTACTGGAAGCGAGTTAGTCGGGAACTTGGCCTTTACAGGGGTGAAACTTGTTGGGTTTGATCTCTAAAGAGTATTTCTATTGCTGGAAGATTCAGGGTGGAAAAATATTATGTGTGATAAAAGTTATACTAGTGTCTACTATTTTAATAAATTAGAAAGGGAGATAGAGAGAGGTATATATAGATATTGATATAGAGATTGGTAGATACATATACAGAAAGATATAAATAGAAATAGACAGAGATAATTATAAAAATAAAGATATAAAAACATATACCGACAGGTAGAGATACTGATAAATATAGATAGAGATAGTTAGAAATAAGACAAAGACCGATGAAGAAAATTTTTTTCAACTGATTTCTATTTATTTTTTACTATATATGATACTTACATTACTTCTATTGATGATAAATTATCTACCATTCAATATATTTATACCTTTATAACTAAGCAAATACAAATACAAGGAATGCATAAAATATAAAATAGTGAATAGAAAAATAATGCAAACTTTTACTACCTTTATTGAACATAAGAACAATAAAAATTTATGGTTTTAAGTAGTAAACATTCACTAGATTAACAATTATTAAATGTATCCTCATAGGAAATCCTCTATAACAAGTAACAACATAATACATTACACACTTTGTCGATTTAATACATTTCCCTATTTCTCAATTTATTAAATTAATATTTACTTATAACCCATTAAAACGATTTAATTACGAAATATGGTGAAATGTATTTGTATGAAACGCATTGAAAAGTTATTACAATTTGTTGCTGAAAAAAGCGATACTTTGTATGTAGCTGGGTTGAGTCTAGATCAGGGGTACTCAACCTTTTTTTCTACCAGGCTATATACATATGTTATCTATTTCACGTAGACCGCACACATATGATGGCTATTTCACGCGGGCCGAAATATGAGGTTTAAGGGAGGGGGAGATGCAAGAAATGCTTTAAGACCAAAATAACATAGATAATTTAAAATATAGAAATTGATCAAAATATCAAAACTCTTACTTTGCTTTTTTAATTATTATTTTTTATATTTTTTCATTTTTGTCACTTAATTTTTCTGTTATGGAAGCATTTAAAAATCACTCTTTCACAATTTCTGCATCAGTTAATGGTTTCATATGATTATCAATGATATAACAAATTCCATAGGGTGCCTTTGTTATCGCTGTGACTATACCACTGGCCAAACACGTTTTTGCTGTTCTAAAGATAATTCAAGAAAGCCTATTTATCCTCTCTTGAAAATCTACCAGAAAAAATGTCATTGAATGATTTCTGTTTGTTAATATTTTTTTAAATACATTTCGTGATAAATCAAACCATTACTAAATCATGCTTGTTTTCACTGCAAAATGGTCAACTTCCCAATCGTCTTGAAACAATCTATTTTCATCGAATATTTTTCGTTTGCAAGATAGGAAAGATAGTTGAAAATCAGAAAACAAATATCAATTCGTACCCATACGACATTGACAAAGAAAAGCAAAACTGAGATATTTGATGTTTTAACTAAGAATTACCATCAAAGTTTCATAAATAAATGAATTTCTCCGAGCAATGGGCTATGACCGGGCCACATAAAAAGTCCCGGTGGGCCACAAGTTGAGTATCACTGGTCTCGATTCTCGTTAAATTTAAAATAAAAATAGAAAGAAAAAGCTGTAAATGCGAATGATATAAATAAAAAGGTATTCTAAAGTATTTTTTTAAACAATATTTTAAAATGAAATATTTGGTTGTGATGGCTGGGCCCTCCTGCGTACGTCATTAAATCTGATTATTATTCAATTTGTACTTAGAAGAAATTTTTAAGTTTATAAACCTAGACGCGAATAACTAATATTTTAGGAAAATCACAATTATTTATGAGAAATGGAGAAAACCAACTTATTTCAAAACTTTCCGAAGACCAGTATGAAAGCGGCATAATCCTCATGCTGGTGTGACATGGGTGTAGAGAATTGAATTCAAGTTCTATCTTGTCAATCCCAAATGATAGCTGATCCGGCAAGGCTAAGTTACGAGTCGTATTTGAAGTTATTATTATACCTCTGAGTAAATAAGGAATAGACATACGGAAAGATACAATATGCAACAAGCAAGAAATTATAAAAGAAGAATAAAATAAAGGAACTTTTTAATACTTTGAACCAGCAGTTACCCACCTGCTTAACTGGGTATTTCATGGACTATATACTGTGTTTATAAAATTATTTATATTTGAGTCCTAGCATTATATATATATATATATATATATATAAGTTTTTGGTTGTGCTGGAAAAACATTCTCATCCCCCTTATTTCTCGGCCTGAAAGGATTAGACTTGAATTTCCAAAATACCCCGTAACACCGATTTAGAGTCAATTCCCGAAAACCCTTTCTCTACTCATACTACCAAATTATGCGCTAAAAAAGAAACATGCCTACTGCATTTAAAGTCTGTTGGTCTAAGGATTCAAAAATGCCTTTTGTCTATAACGCTCCCGCAAACCCCCTTGGGAGTCTATTAACACAAAAAGACAATCTCAGCAAATCTTAAATCAGTGGGGGTCTAGTAGATTCAGACTATTAATATAATAAAGATATACACAAAATAGTTATAATCCTAAGATAACTATAGTCATGATAATATACATACATACATACATATGTATATATATATATGTGTGTGTGTGTGTGTAATAATCCCCATTAATTATTCTTAATAACTTTTAATTTACTATGGTCCATCCCTTCAGGACTCACTTTTGATTAATAAACTTTCTAGCCACCTAACGAGAGTATATTGAACAACATCTAACCACTCACACGGATCATGTTATTTGAGCGACCTATAAAAACTGAGATTTCTGGAGAGACCGAGCTATTTCTATCTTCTGTATTTGTCTGCTTTCAACATGTAGCCGGCTGCAGCTCATTGTACATTCGTTTTCTTTGTTGTGTATTGTGTCGTCGATTCCTGCTTTATGTTTAACTTGCTTATATGTGTTCAAGATGTGGAATAAAACTGATTTAAATATCACAGGACTGCCGGGAGCCGAGTCGTTTCAACCGGAAGTTTCCTTGACTCTCCAGAAGAGCAAAGAGCAACATTTCTATCTTCATCGACAAATATACAACTTTGACCTAAAACACCAAGAGCCTTGGAAAGCCTTGGGAAACTCTGACCAGTTTGGGTCCAATTCCAAGGCACCTGGAGAGAGGCGAGGCTGTTGCTCACTTTCGCCTAACCACCGGATATGACTTTTTGGGAACACACCTCCACTGGTTTGGCCTGGCTGCTGATGAGGCTTGCCCACTCTGCGGCCATGCCATAATGGATGGTGACTACCTGCTCTAATGCACTAAACTCGATAAATACCCGACTGAAGATATCGTCAGTCATTACTGGGAGGCTCGGCGGCAAATGGCAAAGAAGCCAAGCATGGGCGTTGGATAAATAAAAATAATAAATACAATCCTTTGTATGTCGATGTGTTATGACCTACGAAGACGCAACTTCCGATAATTTCAGTGACAAAATCACTTGTCTTTGCATTTCTGATGTCGACCTGATACATTGTTCGTGTTTTAAACATGCTGCACGTGTAATAAATGTATTCCTTAGATCCTATTACCCCTTTTCATTTCACTCCACATCACATCCTTCATAACTGCTTCTGTAAATTACTCCTACTAAACGTCGCTTGCAACCCCCATTTTCTATGATAATGATCTAAATCAGGAATGCTTCACACTCGACAAATGGGGATACTCAAAAATTACCTCCTGTGTGTGTGTGTCAGGTTTGACCAGACCTGCTGGTATATAAAAAAAGTTGTCATCTTCAAATATTAGTGATTTATTATTGTTCATGCAAATTATTCCGAAATGGTGGCCCCTTGGCGCCAAACCGAATAGCGCAAAAGTCATCAACACAGGAAGGAGTCACCAGCCTCTCTTTTCGATTATTATCCTACCCACGCCAGTACTCTTTACTTTAAATAGTCCTATTTATCCTAAAATCCATACGCGGCAGTAAAGACTCCGCTCTATTTTTATTTATTATTCAATTAATTTTTAAGTTTAAGTTTCCAGGTCTCTCTCTCACACACACATGGATAAATTTAAATGAAATATTTAGACCTATTAGAGTTCACATGCAATTTAACATATCTTGGTAATACGACATGAAATAAAGACGAATTCAAATGATGCAACAGTTATGCCACAGACGCTAACAAATAAACATTGAAGCCATTTACCTAAATCTACTATTTTCACGATATTTATTTTGATTCGATGAAGTAATAAATATTTAAGTTTTGTTGATACCTTAAATCTCACTGCAATATGTTGGATATAAGGTGATCCACTTAAGCTTAAAATGAGAGTTTTTCACATTATAAAATATTGTGTTTTTATCATGGGAAATATTCATTTGTATGAGATATATTTATTTTTTGGACAAAAAGTGGTTAATAGTGGGGCAAATAATTCAAAATATATTAGGCATAGATTTAAAAGGTATGAAAAATATGTTTGTATTGTTGAATTTTCTAAGAAATTATTTTACCAAGAGAACACCATTATATTTTAAACAATGAATGAAGATGAAATATATGACAAACTTTCAAAAAGAATAATATTTATAAGGACGTGATTTACTTTTACATTTTTACTTTAAACTATTTACAACTTTTGTACGAAACATTTCAATATTAAGATATATCTATGGAAAAACAGAAACATATGGAGTTAGAAAAGATTCTATTACGAAGTATAATTGGTATGCATGAAACCCTAGCAGGGTAACTATTAAGAAAAAGAACATTTTGAATTAAAAATTTCGTTTTGTAGAAGTAAAACTATTGAAGTACGTGGCCCTTTACAATTCCTTTTGATTTTCTTTATAACAGCATTGTGTGTGTGAGAGAAACGGAAAGTCCTTAATGCATGAACACAACACACGTGCATGGGATTAAACTGAAAACTTCGGAAAACTTTTCATTTTCTCTAATTGATTGACAATAATAATATGTACTACATTTTTTGTTTTATCGTTTTTACTATCGAATATATGCGAAAGAACAGCGTGAGCGAAATGAGATTACGTGAATAGAATATTGTACATTCTTCATGAATTTTTCTTCTATATTTCATTTATTCCTAATGTCTAACATTTACAAATTTTCCTTCAACATATCAGTGTTTAAACAATCATTAAAATATACGCGAAAATAATTTTTAAGCCATTTCTTTGTACTTATGTTTTAACCTTACCCTTTTGGCAGCTTTAGCGAACTTCAGCACATTTGTTTGTTTGCCAGAAAGTGTTTAGATATTGTCTTTAGGAGGATATTAAACAGGTATGAATAATTCGTAAATTCTTTGGCGATTCTACACTGGGGGTGCAGTTAATCTTTGGCAATAAATTGTTGGCATTTCGTTGAAATGTGAGAACCCATTATTGCACACACTAAAGATGAATTACTTCAGAAAATGTAAGAAAATTTCATTTCTATTATAATTTTTTGCGTATATACTATATACCATCGACCAATTTCATCCAATCAAAAGACGTCGCCAAATGACGCGGTAGTGAAAAATCGTACCCGCGCATGATGAAATAGAACAATAATAAAGATAACAGCATTTGGCGTGTCTTTTAATTAGCAAAATAGGCCGACGGTGTAATGCATAAGTACCTAGTATCACTTAGTTACGTAAGTAGTGCTAGATGTATATGGTTGTACAGTGTGCCCACTAAAATCCGTTGTCCTCTCCCAATAGTTTGTGAACGACAGGAGCTGTTGTCAGAAAAATGGGGTACAGATATAGTTAAATTACCATGTGCTGCTGCAAAAGACTGCTTACAATGCCCCCTGGCACATAAATTTAAAGGTAGCATTCTCTTATTTCAAAAACAGTGCCAGATACAAGCATGTCCATAAATTAAGGATAATGATAGTTCCACGTGTTTGGAATTGATTCCACAACCGGGAGACTACTTTCGGACCACTTGTTACCATCGAGCCACCTTCTCTTGAGACTGACCAGCTTGAATCTTGCCAACAGCTCTTTATCTCAAGGAATCATCTGAATGGTTGTAATAACTAATTTTCACTGCAAACGAAATTGTTTCTTTTAATCCACTATTCACTAAACCCGAGGAAAAATTCCCATATGCTTGAACTGTTTCAATCCAGTAGTTCTGCAAAAACTAACTCTGAGCAACATTTACTCCCCAGTAAAGGTTGATATTTTACTACCGGATCTTCAAAATATATAAAATACAATTTCTATTAGTTTTTCTGGAGGCATTTTAAAATTATGGCGATAAATCAAGAATGTTTTTCGGTACCGTCAAAAATTTAAAAATAGAAAACAATATATATAGCATGACCAGAGCGGGATACTGAGATATCCAGCGAAGGGGACGTGTAACCACTAGTTTTACAATAAAACTAATAATTCGTTGTTAAAATATCAAATATTGAACATCATTTCAAATTTTTTGGGGCTTTAGATTTCATTCAACGAGCGAGACATTTATTTCTAGAACTTTTCCAGCAATTTATAACACTTTTTGAGATATAAAATCCAGCTTAATATCGATTAAAAAATCGATAATCAGGTTCTTTGCAGGGATATGAATAGAAACCCGCTTCAACGGTTGAGATCGATTTTAGAAACTAAACTGTTCTTCCAATTCAACAATTGTTGAATTCACTCCTCGTTAACATCTGTTGCTCCTGAAGAACTCTCCTTCTATAGCTGAGCAAATCTAATTCTTACCCAAAGCTATCGAAAAGCGAATTCGGCTTTAGCTTTCTCCTTACAGGAACTCCCCGTCCCTGAGGCCATCAAAGATAATGAACAAATCCCCTACTGAAATAGTGTCGTTAAAATCTAATTTAAACTTCCTGAACATAATTAAGTTTTCGGGGATTCGACCAATCATTAAGCATTTTCGAATTCCAGTTAATGAGAGGGGTTTCCTTTCTCCAAAACTGGCTTTTGTGTTTTTAGTGGGGAATAAAAGATTAAATTTCTGTTTCTTTAAATATTAACTCCGTAGTTAACATGAGAAACTGTCTTGATCTGCTCCGATTTAATTAAGAAAATTATTTATTTCGAACGTATAATTGGTATGTTTAATGGAGTTATTATAAAAGGCTGTGAAAAGAAGTGCATTCTATTCAAATTTATTTTATTAAATACATCAAGTGTAAATTAGCAGTGAAAAATGATACAGAATAAAATTAATTTCGGATTATTATTAGACTAAACATAATAATAACAATGTTTTAATTTAACCCCGTTTTTTTTAAAAAGGGAGCAAATAATTAATAGCTATAAAATATAGATCTGAGTCATCGAACTATTGGAGTCATTGGAGAAAATTATATTGATTTGAGTGAATATTTCGTTTAATGAAAAAGCTTGTTTACGCGTTTTCCAAACGGTCGCCATCATATCCTGTATTACAGAGAGTAGGCATGTTACCTTGAACTAGGAGATCACCAGATTTGTCTTCGATATCTTGGGTGACATTTACAGCATCACCCACAACCAGCACTGACACAGTATTGCCACAATATACATGGATTTCCATTCCTCAAAGTGACATTCGGCAGTTGCATGACTCAATGCGAGCACACTTGTAGGTTTGCATTCAAAATTTTGAAGGTTCACTGACTATTAATGTAAAGCATTTCACATTTGAAATGATTTGTTTTGAGTTTATATTAACCTGTGATCTTGAAAATTTAATCAGTTGAGCATGTTAATTGGGCAATTACAGTGTCCAAACTTTATAACTTCATGAAAAAAATTTTCTTGGTCTTTGGACATTTTTACGTAAGTGTATTAGGATATTGAAACTTTTTTTGAGTTTCCCACTTAAGAAAATACATTCATATCCAAAATTAAGATCACAACATGTTTCTTGTCACAATTTTAAATTGTTATATATTTTGAAAAAAGGGTTGTACAATATTAACTTTTAGTTTCGAAAAAAGATTTGTTTAGCGTTAGTTTTTTCAGTATTACTAGATTTATACCGTTTAAGCATATGAGAGTTTTTTCTGAAGTTTTGCGAATATTGCATGAAAACAAACAAGTTAGCCTGTTAGCAATGAGTATGATTTTTCATAACCGTTTAGAGACGGAGAGCTGTTTTCAAACTTGAAGCTGGCCAGTCTCAAGCGGAGATGGCTTGATAGTTACAAATGACCCGAAAGTGGTCCTTCGGCTGTGAAATCAATTCTAAGCATGTGGTACTGACACCGGTAAGGTCAACCAAGATCACAACAGATTATCAACATCTGCACAGGATCGCAACTTGGCTTTAAGCGCACGCGGCATAGGTAGACAAGGACTCCTCAGCTTGCTCGTGACCTTGCGGCTGTACCTGAAAGAATTTCCAGGTAACATCTTTGGAGACAGTCTTTTACACCCGGCGTCTAGTCTTGTGTGTCCCTTTGACTGCCCCCTACTGGAAAGACCGGTTATTGTGGAGAGGCAAAATCAGTGGTAGACATCCCAATAATAGGGGCGTGTTCTTTTCAGTGATGAGTTGAAATGTAGCAGCCAAAGTGATTCTCTTTGAGTCTTTATTTGGAGAGAAAGTGGAGCTTCCTTTTATCCCTCTTACAAAACAAAAATCGACAGATTTCATGGCAAAGGAATCCTTGTGTGTGGCAGCATAGTGGTGGGTATTCGTACACCCTTGTACATTTTTGATGCGAGTACTGTCAAATCATAGCGCTATATGGACGAGATCCTGATAACCTATATGAGTTCTTTCTGGGTACTATGGGTCCGGATTACATTTATGTGGACGAAAATGAGTGGCCACACAGAACTCACAATGTTGATAAACTGCATTAGGAAGATGATATTCACCATGTGTATTTCTCCTCAAGGTCTCCGGATCTAAATTATGTTGAATATATTTGGGATAGTATATGAAAATCCAGTTTTCAGCGTAGCCACCGTCCCAGAGACCTCTAGGAGTCAAGTCGTGATTTTAGATTAAAGGTCTTTTTTACCACAAATAGTTATTGACATTCTTGTAAATAGTATGGAGGCTCTTTTTGAAGCTTGTATACCGGTGCACGGTGATCACGATTAGAATTAGGTAGAATTTTAACGAGTTAAATAATTAGTCTCTGATTCATAGTTTCACATTATTTTATATATCCTATACCTTATAATATCTTTTAACCATGTCTTTTTATATGGTCAAGCTGCTATGTACTTTCTCACATTACAATATGTCTGTGTGCCGATTTTTAGAGGGCAACCCAACGAATATTTCATCAGTTTACCTAGATTTCGCATTGGTGAACTTAATTTTGGACATTAGTATAAATATATAATAAGAAATTAAATAAATATAAAACATCCATAATTAATTTCTATGTGAAATAACCTATCTGATATGAGCCATAATAAGTTCCTTCATTTTATTTATATATTTGAGAACTATAATATTTTTTGATTAAATTTGAAAATTCGAAAACATAGAAGCTTTAACCATGCTTTCCTGGAGGTACGTTTTACTCATTAACTGCTTAATTTAATTATAGAAATTAAAGTATGTTCATGTTAGATATAAAAAAATCGACGTGGAAATTTATTTATTTAAAAAGTATGGTACTATTATTCTCATAATCGTAATTAATATTTCTATTGTAGTGTACGAAAAAGATTATATGGAAACTCTAAAAGCGATCGAGAGAGAGAGAGATAGATAGAGATAGATAGAGAGTGTGAGAGCGAGAGAGAAACGTAGATTGCGGCATATTTTCTCTGTGAAACTAAACACGTTATTAAAGCTCAGTAAACCCTCGTAAATACGAACTCTTTTGTACAGGGCGTCCTTTAAACCAGACAACCAATAAAAATAATAATTAATAAAAGCAAAAGTCTGAGAAGGTAAGACTAGACCGTCATTTTTAAATTGTTATCCTGACTTAATACGTATTATGCAAGTAATGAAATTTTTTTGGTGCAAATATGTTCCATTTTGACTTTTCTTATTTCAAAACTCATATTCTTACTGCACACAGTCATCCGATCTGTATATAGGTTATTTAGTTTAATCCAGATGACTTAGAAATCCAATTAGACTGGATTAATGGTCGCGCACTATGTATATAATGAATGCATTTTTTATAAACTGTATAAAAATGAAAAATTTTAGAATTTAATTCTAATGTATTTTAAATCCATTGGCAATTTTGCATACTTTAAAAACAACTCTGACGAATTAAAACCCCAATTAGACTGGATGAATGGCAGTCTACTGTGTAAATAATGTATGCATTTTTAATTAAATATAAAAACACAAGAGCTTTGAATTTACTTATAATGTAAGCTAAATACATTTGTAACATATAATACTTCATTAAAAAGTACAATCCAGACGTAATTAAATTAGACTGGATTAATAGCATTGTACACTCATGTTCATAAATTAAGGACAATTCAGAATCACACAGAAATTGAACTCTAAAATAAAAATTTCACCTGTAGAATTATCACACACATCTTGAAGAAGAATATGCAATTTACAGGAAACCACCAGATGGCGCGGATAGTACGTCATAATGACGAGAGTGTAAGAGAGGGGTATATAAGGAATGGTGGCAAAGAAATAAAATTGTTCACAAGCGCTTTAAAACCTTTCAGTGCAATAACTGCATAGTTATGGCACAAAGGAAGCATTTAGATTATTTTTTACGTGGTAGAATTATCGGACGACTGGAATGTGGACGTACCCAGCTAGAAGTATCCGAGGAACTTAGAATCGCCTAGAGTGTCATCTCCTGGCTTGGCAACGATTCCAAGATGTTGGTAATGTGAGTAGATGTTACAGCACAGGTCGCCCCCGAGTTACAACGCCAAATGAGGACCGGTATTTAGCAGTTACTGCCAAAAGAAACAGACGGAGCGCAGCATCAGAACTGTCTTGTCAGCTCTCTTCAGCTACCGGTATGACAGTTTCAAGGCAGACCGTGTACAGACGCTTAGGGCACATTGGACTATATGCTCGTAGGCCTGTCAGATGTGTTCCCCTTACCGCAACTCACTGTCGCCTGCGATTAACCTGGAGTAGAGAGCATGCATTGTGGACACCGCAGCAGTGGTCTTTTGTGATGTTTTCCGACGAGTCCAGGTTTGGTTTGCAGTCTGATTCTCGCCGGACTTTCATATGGAGAGCGCCAGGTACCCGTTACCACCAAGAGAACACCATTAAACGACACCGTTACGGAGGTGCAGGATGGCTCGTTTGGGGAGGAATTATTCTTGGTTCCAGAACTGACTTGCATGTTCAGAGTGTAACGATGACAAGCCACATCTATCGGGATGTCATTCTGAAACATGTACGTTTGTTTCGGGGCGCCATGGGTGCTGAATTTCTGTTTATGGATGACAACGCCCGTCCTCACCGTGCAAACATTGTAGACGAATTACTTCAATCGGATGATATCACCCGTATGGATTGGCCACCATACTCACCGGACTGGAATCCAATAGAGCAAGTGTGGATATGCTTGGCCGGCGAATTGCAGAACGTCAAACCCCTCCCACCTGTCTACTGGAACTTCGGAGGACATTGCTTGATGAGTGGTGTAATACTCTCCAAGATCAGATTGATAATTTGATACTCAGCATGCGTAGGCGTTGTAAGGCCTGTATTGCATCGTCCGGGAGACATTCTCCGTATTAACCATCATACTAACCATGTTATACTGTTTTTTTTGTAAATAGGTTCTTTTTTGAAATTTGCTCCAGGGAGTAAAAATCGCAATTTTTAATAATTATGTCAAACACATAGCATCTTTTTTGCTCTTTACCTTTTGTTTAATAAACAGACTTTACAAATAAGTCAAATTTGTTTTGCTTCTGTCTCCTTCTTTGCCTGAACTTCATTATCCTTAATTTATGGTCATGAGTGTATATTGCATAAATACTATATGCATTATTTCATAAACAATATAAAAACACAAGCTTTTAGAATTTACTTGTGATGTATTTTAAATCCTTTTATAATTTGATACACTTTAAAGAAATAAAAAGAAAAAATCCTTGAAAATAAAAATTATTTGGGGATATGGATTATTATTTAAAAAGGTAACGATTATTCCCCTCCGGTAAAGTAAAAGTTCTATACATACATATTGCAAAACATTTATGAGCATCATGACATACTGTAAAAGGAAAAGTTTTAATGGCTTCTCAATTCTTCCTGCGTTTAAATCCCTTCCTCCCGGGAGCCTTAACGATTAGTGAGATTTACACCACAATCAATATGAAAAGGAGATACTCTGACAAGTGTTTATATCTACGTATTCTATCAGTTTTTGAAAAATTTTATTGCCTAAACTTAAATTATGCAGTGATGTTACGTAACATTAGCACGTTGTACGATCCAAATATTCGGAGACTGGTGACCTTTACTGACGACGAAAGCAAGTACCTAAAATTAAACCACATGCGCTGGATTTTTCCAACTCTTCTCTATCTGGCCAGGTTGATTTAGTGCATGTCATGTGACTGAACCTCACGCGCAGCTATTATCTTCCGAAGCTAGTTAGCTTTTTGCTCGGCGATGTAAGAAAGAGGGCTTTTCTTGAACAGCGTTGAATATTAAGCCAAGTAAGGTGTATGGTGAATCTACCATGGCAAGATCCAAGCTTTATGATTGACATTGGAGTTTTAAAGCAGGCAGAGAATCCATAGAAGAGAGAGAGACAATGAACGCGTTGGACGGCGTTAGACTTCACGGAATGCCAAAAATGTTGCATTGACGCCCAAATGTCCTCGAAAAAGTCGCCGTCAAACAATTGCACAAATCACTGAGGCTATATACTTCTCGAAGACGTCGTTTGACGGAATCCATTCGTCGTAAGCGGCCTCAGTTCTGTCAGAGGGATGACTGGTATCTTCTGTATGACAACGCACCAGCACATCGAACCCGATTGGTAAAAGAGTTCCTCGCCAAAACTCACACTAACGTGCTTCCACGTCCCCTCTGACTTTTACCTGTTCCCATCATGGATAAAACATTTACATGGACGATGTTTTGTGTCATCAGATGAAGTGAAAGTACCATCGCAGGAGGCCTTACCGGAGGTGGCGAAAAATGGCTTCCAGAAGTTACACGAACTCTGGCAGAAGTGTATAATCACAACGAGTACTACATGTGCTTCGAGGAGGTGGATGTGCTTAGGAGCTGTTAACCAATCAGGGTATTCTAATTATTCTAATTTATATTTCGCTGTCATTCTATACAATACCTTTTCATTTGTATTTCATTTGAGTCAATGATTGAAAGTTTTTATAAAAAAATATTTAAGGAAAGGACTTTAATCCAGTGATTCTTAAACTGTAGGCCGTGTCTCCTAGGGGTCAAGATAGCCCAAAGTGGAGAAATAGTCGAAAATAAAGAACATATCGAAAAGTCGAAAATATAAGATTTTAAATAATTATTAATTTACAGAAAAAAAGCAAAATAAAATACATTTTACATAATAAAAAATAAAATACACATTGCATGTTTATTGCAATCCGTTCCAATTTAAAAATTAGAAAGGTAAAATAAGAGTAATATAATACTTATTATTATTACATAAAAATAATTAACATATATATTACTTAAAAGTAAAAAATACAAAACTTAATACTTATCTTGATCATCTGTAAGGTTCACAAGTAAGGTCGCAATGTAGCCTTTGTGTCAAAGTGCATTATTAATGCATTCAATATATTCTTATTGTAAGGGAAGATAGGGGTGATGAAAATTATGTTTGAAATTTGGGTCGTAAATATTAAAAATTTAAGAAGCATTGACCTAATCCAACTCTTTTAGGCAAACTTTCAATCAGTTAATCAATCACCAATGCACTCATTTGTCTTTTTGTATTTGAACAAGAATTTTGTATGAATATCTGAATGATATTGAATTTTAACAACGGACAGTTTGCATAATTAATATTTGTGAGATTTTTCCCTTTTGCCAAATAATTCTAAAAATCATTTTAAGTATCCCCATTGAAATGCAGACATTTTTTGTAGAATTAATTAACTTTTAAATGGAAACGCACATTTGTGATCCTGCTGATGTTCTTTTTCTTTTAATCCCTATTATTATCGAGAAAATTGACTGAATTTTAAATTGAGAAAATATATTTGTCTTCAAAACTAATGCAATTAGAGAACAGCAAAGGAATTGGCTTAATTAGTGTGGCCAAATTGTGAAAAGACCGAATTTCTAAAATTGTTAATTATATTCTTAAATTTTGTATAGTAGAGAAGGAGAATACTATTATGAAGAATATTGTATATATTCAGTAATTACTGGTTTTCCTAAAAAAAATTAAGGGAAAAATATAAAAAAGGATTTTTTTTCTCAATATTTACATGGGTAAATAAATCTCGTTTGATGATTATCATATGATAATTACATTTGAACTTTGAATTTTAATTCATTTATTCTACATTTTAGGTAAGTAATCTAAAATATAAATACAAAAATGGATGGAGAATAGTTTTGTATAATTTCTTTTTCATTTTAATAGTTTATTCTTAGAATACATAATGATATATAATTGTTACATTGAAAGAGTTACAATACCTGAAAATGAAATTGTAATCAATATTTATAAAATTGTATCAATTTTTTTTCAAAAATTATGTGCTAAGAATAAATTTAAAAAAAAAAAATTATTTTTTAGTGAGTAAGTTTGAATGTCTTTTTAAAAACAAACACTGGAGCATAACAACTAAAAGATCCATAAGTTAAATCCAAAGCCCAATAAAGCAATGCGTATATATAAATATAAAAAAATTCGTGTTGTTTTAATTCTCTGCTCTGATATTATTCATAAATGATGGTTTGAAGCGATGAAAAGCTTTCCAATTTAAATTTCAAGGATAAAATTTATTACAAAAAATAACTAAAGCTAAAAATTTATAAGGCATTTTCAGTATTATAATGGTACCTTAGTGGTTATGGTCACGAACTCGTAGCCGGCGTGTCATGCTGTCCAGTCCTAGCGCCATTGAAGACCCACTTTGTAGAGGGGCTAATGTTTGTTAAATCAGTGGAGATTCAGAGTCATCCCTTGGCGTGATGTAGATGTTAAGAGAGAAGTAGGCTAAACTCAGGTGTCATCCTAGGGACTTGACCATGGCCCAAAATTACGACGTCCGTAGTGAATAGCACTCATGTTGCTTTATAGAACAACTTTAATAAACAGCCGCGGTGGTTAGTGACGCTGACTGCTTTGCCGTTGGGCCTGGATTTGTATCTCGGAGAAGGAATGGATGTTTGTAAATGTATAGTGCCTTTGCGGCATGGGGGTACTCTAAATCTTCGTCGAGCCGCAAGTCCTCTCGTGAGGTTAGTGGAAGGGAAAGAGAGGTGGCAGCAGGGTGATTTCCCTCAAAATTGGATGGAACCAAGCTAAATCGCACTGTCGCCTGTATTGTGATCAAAGCTACGGATAATGACAGGAGTAAATCTAGTCCCTGACCACGATGAATTTCGTGTGCCTAGATCGTCGATCAAGGGGCATTGACGTCAAGAACACTGTTAATGAACATTCGCTCACTGTTGTAATAATTAAGGGGTCATAAAATTTTTAAAAAATTATATGTACTAATAAAAATTTATATAATGAAAATATAAAATTAAACCTTATATGAAAATAAAATCAATTTACTTTATAAAAAACCTTAAATGTTTACATTACACTAGAGAAATTTATATTTCTAGTAATAAAGAATTTCTTGTGTGAAAATTTAAATTTGTAGGGTAAGGTTTTGTAGGTAGGGTACTCCCGGGTAAGGGTTTCCCTACACACCACTAACTTCGGTTTATTGTACATCGAAAATGAGCTCTACACACAAAAGTTATGAAATTCTCAGTGTAGAACTCTAATAATTACTATTATGAAACTTAAAGATCAGGGTAGATTGTCGTAATTTTGTAGAGGGGTTTCAAAATTTTGACACGCGTATCCCACAGAAACGCAAGAAATTTGAAGGTACTGCAACTTTGAAGAGAAATCGGTTTT
>BMAO01021300.1:0-30793 GCA_019973975.1 Trichonephila clavata
TTCTATAGATTGCAAATTATATTTTATAAATATCTATCTATATAGGGCAATGTAAAAAGGAATGCAAAACATAAGACGTCCAACTTTATGCTCTCAGTGCACGGTGGGAAGAAAAACTTCCCACCATAAAAAACGGTCTTAAAAATCAAACTAATTTTAAGTAATAAGCTATAAATGAATTTCCTTTTATAAATCAATCTTAGTCCTAGAAATATTTTTACATAAGATTATAGGAAAAAGGATCCCTATAAAGGGTTAAAATATATGCACTTTTCTAGGTTTGAAAAATAAAGCAGAATTCCCATAGAGCAGTGTTTCCCAAAGTGTGGTACGCGTACCCCCAGGAGTACGGAAAGACTTTGGTGAGGGTATGTGTTGCATTGGAGTTTGGTCTTGTCATGCTTGAGATGGTCCGGTGTGACGCGGTGGGAATGTACCATACTTTGTTACAGGGACAACTTACTTCCTTAGTAGTTAGTGGCTTCTCTAGGCGCCTGTGTAATTTCAGCTTTTGTGCGATTTTTCTTCTGAGAAATGTTTGTTATGTGCTTTAGTAAGTCCCACTGATTTTAAATGCTTTTTACAAAATATAACTTTTATCCTTAACATAAGTTATGAATCGCTTGCTTTTTCAGTACTTGTAGACATTAAGTTACCTTGGAACCGTATCTCAGATATAAAATTAAAAACCAGGGAACCAAATTATGATGATCTGTCGTCTCAGAACAAATAAATTCATCTTCTCATTAATCCAAATAAATGTTATGAATAATATAACTTTTATTTATATACTTTATTATGAATAATTTTATTTCTCTTTCCTTATCATTTTGTATATGTCACAAAAAAATAAATATATTTTGATTGTTATTAATATACAACCATCTTTTTACGAGATGTGCTCAGCGTTACGAAAACTACAGAAGGGGTAAACATATGTCAAATGTTTGGGAAACACTGTCGTAGGGGGTTAACATTACGTACTTGCATTCAAAATGGACGAATTTTACGAAACAGGAGTAAAATTCTTTCGCGTAATTTTAATCTGATATTACCTGCACTTTAAGCCTGTAGTACCCGATTTCACACAACTATTTCGGCTAATCTAATGCAATAGCTATCGAAATCTCTAGATTCAATTAGTTGTTCATAAATATGCTAAATACTAATTAATTAACGATTCACTAATAGATCGCCTACTGAATTACTCTCAACAATTGCACTTCAAACCATTAAAAATGTCATTAACTCAGTTAGGAAATGGAAACTAACACTAATTATTTCAAGCACTATGCTAATATGTTGCATAGTTAGAATATTTTTCACACCTATTTTGTGGGAACAAAATTCTTGCAAAAATAATTTTACTAATGTTTATCCATTGATGCAAACATTGTACGGTGAGTAGTGTTGTAGAGTTTTTTTTTTTTTTTTTGTGAGTTGGGTGTAGTAATTGTTTTTCTTCCGTTCTCTGTGGCTTTGTTATTCAAATTTTATGCAAATGATCATCGATGTAGGGTTAACATTCGGGTAACGGTTAATGTGCTTCTGTAAATGTAATGGAATATATTTAAAATTGATTGATTTAAAAAGTTTAAAAGCGAAATAATTAGAAGGTTTTTTGAACACTTTTTAAGATTTAATTGCTTTTTGGGAAACGTAAATGAAAGGAACAGAATTTTAAATGTAAAGAAATAATGTGGATATTAAAATATATATTTAATCTTCCAAGAAAAAGAAATGCATATTTTATCTATTAGTGTCTAAGCTAGTTTTATTAGAACATAAATAGTTATTACATTTTCGTGTTTAACTGCATTCTTTATAATAAATATTTGTAATATATAATTACCTGTAAAAAATATTTTTTTTTTCTTAATTGACTTTTTATTTTAGATACCATTTATGTCCAACTCGTAAAGAACTATTTCATACCACACAATTGAGCCAACACAAGCAGATAAATTCAACTTTATCTACGTCAATGTTTCACAAGCGGAGGAAATTTTGATTTTAAAATGTTCTTAAATATACACACATACAATTATATTTGTATTTCACCATAAAAAAAACTATTACGTTCAAATACAATATGGTTCAATTTTTTAACGTTGAGTAACGTTACCGAAGTACAATATTCACACACACACTTACGCACTCGCATACACACACACATGAATTAACAGAAAATTTAAAATTAAACATATTTCTGAAATTAAATAAGAGAGTAATTAAAATGATCATTTTATCACTATATAATAAGTTATAAAAAGATTATTACTATATTTTACTGAAAGGTATATAAGAGTTTTGGAAGTTCCAAAAAGGAACATCGACATCTAAGAGCTTATTTTTAATACGAAAAAATTATTTTAACTACAGAACATAGCAGATGGAGAAAATTTTGTAGAATTTCTAGAAAGATCGCAAAAATGTTTGCGTGACTATTGATCTGTTACTATATTCCCTTATATATCCCCCTTTCTCTCATACATTCCACGGTAGATCTTAAAAATGGTGAACAGAATTTCCAAGACGAAATAACGTGTAAAGAATAAATTGTCAGTGGAAAGACGAATATTGTAATTATAGGTGACGAAGACGGCTTTCACTGTTCAAACTTCCACACTAAGGACTTGTAGTACGACGGAGTATCCCGCCTAGCTTTCAGCTTAAGCAATATTATTCTGAATGTGATGCTCAGAAATTCAGATACTACTTCTTAAAAATTGGGAACAGAAACCTATAGTTCTTTAAACTTAAATATCATTAGTAATTATTTAAATTCATATGAAAATGTTACTCGCCAGTTTATGAAACATGTTATAAATCATAAAAAAATGGTCATTTTTTTGCCACAGTTCTTATGTTTGAGTGTTAATTCAATTTTTATCAGTTAATAATTAGTTTAAGCTAACTTTCAATCATATTGCGGTATTTAAATGATTAACAGTATACGATTGTGTATCTCAATGCAAATAATTCATTTTTTCCTTAAAAAATTTATCTTTTTCTTAGCTTTGATTATTAAAAGCCTTAGTTGGGAGATCATAACAATAATGCCGTGACTAGAAACACGTACAAAATATTTTAATATAAGAATTGAAGGAAAAATAAAAATTTTAACTGTAAAAATATTTTAAAGTGTTATTCTCATAAATATTTTAATTTTTTCAAAAACAAAATATTTTTTTTAATTAGCAAGATTAGATAATTTCAATATTTATCGTTTTATCGGTATACATTTGCGAGTGCATCGTGTATTTTTTCTCGGAATCCATTTTTTAAAATAATTAATTGATTAAGAGAAAAAAATAATAGTCATAACCCATTATAGATTCTACATACACCCAAAACAAGTTTCTGTGTTTTCTGTTCGCAAAGTTCACGGAGTATGCAACATGAGGAGGCTGATATAGTTAGTTTGAATAGAGTAAGAAAATTCGTAACCTTTGGGAAGTTTGTGGTTGTTTTTTGGTTGTCTATTTCTGCAAAAAAAAAAAAAAAAAAAAAAAGTATATTAACATTGTGAAAAACTTTGAACAATGGGCTAAATTAATGTGAGCGTCATAGTCACATGATAGTGATAACCACGAGTTCTTAGCCAATCAGTTCAAAAACTCATGTGACTCTTAGCCACACAATAAAAGCAACAATTTGTTTCCAGCCAATCAGTTCTTGAGCTTCATTGTTGCCACCTTTTGCTCTTTGCAGGAACTTTATCTTAAAAAGTACATATTTGTCAACAATAATAACGCACATAGGTATATAAAATACGTTTTGTTTCAAAGTACGTGCATAAAATAATATTTTTTTAAATTTAAAAACCTTTTGAAGAATTTTTTAAAAATAATATTTGAACATTTTTACCCAGTTATGAAATTCGATATTTTATCAATATTTTGAAAATAGAATACAATACTAATTAATGTCTGTTTTGAATTTACGGAGAACAAGGGTTTGTCTTTATCATGTGACCGTCATGAATTGAGCCCAATAGTGAATAATGAGATTATTATCTTAGTATCGTATCCATTCTCGCTAAGAAAACAAATTTAACTTGCACTACCTTCTTGAACACGATTCTTAATAATTATGAGATTTAACCATCGGTTTTTAATCTACCAACTAAATCGCCGTTGTCTACCATTAATCAATGACTTGGGTTTGGAAGAACATAAAAGTAAATTCAAACAAGCATCTTCGAGGAAAGAGTTGCTGAAATGTGGGTGGAAGTAGATCATGGTATATATAGGGTGCCTACTCAAACATCAAACTCGTCTTGCAGTCCAAATCAACGAAATATATTGCTCGTATTAAACGGGTAAAAACGATTGTTCAAAGAAAAATTTAACAATATCAGACAAATTGATTAATACAGATATTGGATTTTTAAAGTGTTGTTTCTAGCCTCTATTTGTAGCAGATATAGACTCTTTGTGACGGGGAAAAGATTTCTTCTCAAAATTAACATTTTCCCTTATTAATTGGTATACTATATGCATTCCATGTAATACATATGTATCATATATATAATAAAATTATTACATGAGAAAATACTTAAAATCAATTCAAATATGACAAAAAAGCAAATGGTGTATTCGCAACATATATACAAATACAAAAAAAATTAAGAATATACAAATTGAAATGTATGAATAACTTTTTATGCATTGAAATACAATCGTGCGTAAATGTATTTGTTATGTAAGGAAGATGAAAGAAACTTTAATTTAAAAGAGTTGATTTGAAGATTATTATGAATTAAAACAAGTAATAAAAAATTTAAGTCAAACAAAGAAATTTTTTTATTTTAGTTACTTTTTATTAAATAATTACAATTAATATATATACATATGATATAATCAAATTATGAAGTGGCACACATTTTTTCTTCCATATAAAGCTAAAATTAATTTAATTTAATAAATGAATTAATATTTGAAAAAAAATGTATAATATTAATATCAAGTGTCATCCACTGCAAGTTTAAAAAAAATGTATTTGAACTTGAGTGGATGAATAAAAAGTATTTTACCAACGAGGGACAATTTGAACAAGGCATATAAGTATATATAGGGAGAGTGTGAACTAATAGTAAGAATTGAAAAAGGTATTAAAACCCCAACGAGCATTCTCAAAGATTCTTGTAAACGGTTTTTTACAATTTATGGCGCATATAATGAAACCTGATTGGTTGGCATTGACAATAATTATAACGATTTTTTTATCATGTACATTGGAACCTCTTTGCTTTTTACACCTATTCCAAGCGCCGGAATTAATCAAACTTTCCATTTAAAAATATAAATTACAAGTAAGGCAAGTTTTTCCATTTTAGACAGGTTCACGTTTTTGACGGCTTTGTGTTATCCAGTATCAAATGCATCACTCGGAATTTTTAATGTAACCTCAAAGAGGATGTTTCTTTTTTGACTGCGATAATAACCCTAAACACACAATACTAGCTAATTAACAGAAAATAACTTATTGTAGTATACGCATTACCTTAATATTTAATCAGTTTAGTTAAGAAATATATACCAGCTTTCTGACCTTCAGGTCTGCTAATTTTTTTTCTTTTGCTTGAACTAACATTTTTTAACCCTCAAAACACAATGATAAACATTATTAAAGTACATTATTCCTTGGACAGGACAATGACTTTTGGTAATTCGTGTTTTTCAGCATTCTAAAAGAAAGCTTGAACATATCTTTTTTATATATATTTAGAAATATGTAGAAATATGCCTTTATAGTTATTTAAAATAAAATTTAATTCTCATCTAATTATAATGCTTTCCTTGGGAACAAGTACGTCATTCCATTATTCGACGTTCATTAATTTTTTAACGAATATTTAAATTCAAGTTCTCGAAAAATAACGAAATAAAGGAAATGCACATGGAATAAAAGGTCTCGGATTCTCTGAGCATAGCGCTTAACTAGCTGTTACGATAAGTTTTTACTGAGTTATGTTATGCATTTTTCGTTCATTATTAAAAAGCAGTATTTAGGTCAAGAAAAAAAAATGCCAGCACGTGTTTATATAAAAAGATTATTAATTAGAAGAAAAATTGCGATATAAATGAAACAATTAATATCGCCTCTTTTATCGTCGGCCTAATTATCAGTATGCGTAACTCCACTAACGAACTAAATTTGATATAGGAGTACAACACGCCAAGGCTTCGCGATTAAGGAATCGCGCCAAGCAGCAGTTGTTGAGTTGAGTGGAATCCAAGATGGCGGCCTAGCGGTAACAAATCGTCAGAAAAATAATTCTAAAGAACTGTTTTGAAAAATATTTCAAATGAAGAATATAGGAATAGATTCAAAATAACCAATATCAATCAATAATGAATATCAATAAAAATTATATATAATAATAACAATACTATGTAGTACACTCATGGGCCAAAAAAAAAAAAATTAGCGCACCAAGAAATAACTGCGGGATCATAACGAAACTTGGCATGAAGGTACATGTCGGGGAGATATGCCAATGATTAGAAATGCAGCGTGAATGAGCATTACGTATAGCCGGTAGAGGGCGTTTAACGTCGTTCTCCATGGAGTATAAAACAGGTAACCAAAGCTTGTTTGAGTGTGCTGAATCGTTTACAAAGGAAGCGCTGAGGTAGACATGCCATTACGCCGTTTTCGAAGAATATATGAGCAGCTGTCGCAGTTTCAGAGGGAGCGAATCATCGGCATGATGGAAGAGGGGTGGTCAGCTAGGCGAGTAGCTCGTCAATTAGGACTCTCTGATTGCGTTGTGAGGAGGTGTTGGGACTAGTGGATCCGAGAGATGCCATTTACACGAAGACCAGGCTCAGGAGCCTCACAGACCAGTCGTCAAGAAGACCACCACATCGTAAGAAATGCACGCGTACAGCCAACTGCTTCACCAGCCGCCATCCAGGCTCAGGTAACACCTTCACTAGGGACCTTTGTGTCTTCTCGAACCATACGAAGGCGCCTGGCTGAAGTACGTTTGAGATCGTGGAGCCTATTACTTGTGCTGCCCTTAACGCTCATCCATCGACACCTTCGTTTGGAGTGGTGCCGCTCACGAGGAAACTGGACTGCAGCGGAATGAAACCAGGTCGTCTTTAGCGACGAATCCAGGTTCAATTTCAGCAGTGATGACAATCGTGTTCGTGTGTGGAGACCCCATGTTGAACGCCTCAATCCTGCCTTTGCTTTACAGCGACACACCGCTCCCCCAGCTGGTGTGATGGCATGGGGTGTCATTGCCCACAATACACGGTCACCCCTAGTATTGATCCGTGGCATCATGACAGCCCAGCGGTATGTCCACGGCATCCTGCAACCACATGCGTTGCCACTCATGCAACGGCTCCCAGGAGTCATTTTTCAACAAGACAATGCTCGGCCTCACACGGCAAGGGTGTCACCAGACTGTCTCCGCACTGTTACTACCCTTCCTTGGCCTGCCCGATCCCCAGATTTATCTCCAATCGAACATATCTGGGAACATTTGGGACGGTGAATTAGGTATCCCACGAGTTTGAAAGAACTAGAGGCAAGGTTACAGCAAATATGGAACGAATTGTCTCAAGACATCATACAGAACTTTTATACCTCAAAGCCCTATCGTATCGCATTGTGCATTCGCGCTAGAGGGGATTCAACAGGGTATAAAATCCTCCGTTCTTTTGCCTTTTTCTCTAAAATAAATGCTCTTTTTTCATTTATTTTCTAATAATTTATTTATATCAAAGTAGTTATTACGTATGTAAAATTTTGTTTCATTTTGACGACTCCTTCTTAATGCGCTAATTTTTTTGTCCATGAGTGTTTTTTTTTATCATTTAATATAATTTAAAAGTAATAATAATATATAATAATACTCATATAATTTTTATATAAAAATAATTATGTATAGTAATATTCATATAATATTATTATTATATATAACAATAATACTATAATATAATTATATATATAAAAAATAATAACTATAAATAAAAATATATTGTAATATTTATAAAAAATAAAATAAAAAGAATAACAATTATAAATAAATAATATAAAAAAACAAATATTATAATATAAATAAAACAATTACTTAATATGTATTAAAATTAATAATGAATATCAATTAATAAGTGCTGATAACTTGCAATATTCCAAAAACTCTTTTCCATCGAACAAGAAACGTGAAAATAAGCATCATTAAATTATAAAGAAGAAATATGCGATTTATAGCAATAATTGAAAGCAGAACACTCATTCTTTTAAAAATATATCCTAGTACTCACCAATGATATTAGAAATATCCTTCGAAAGTAACACAAGATACAACATAAAACTGAAATAATAGCTTGAAAAACAAATGCAATGGAAATGATTAAATTTTTAAGGAAATCCATTTAAAATCATCTGAAATCTCAATAGGGTTACCGCAGGAAAAGAACCAATAAAAATTAACTCTAATATACGTTATCCTCATGGCAACCACATTACCATGTGTTTAAAATAACTAGGCAGCCATATTGTAATGTTATTGCCCATTTTGGCAAACATAAACAACAACTTGGCTCGTAGGTCTTCTATATCAAATCCCAGTCTTCTGTATCCCAGGTGTTACGCTATCTGATAACTAGGCCGACGATATTATGCAGATATTAAAAAAATCGGATGATATATAATTTATAAAGAGTTCTTACGGCTTCGCCCAATGCTTAGCGGATGCAATAGCTTAGCTTGTGGAGCAGTGGGTTTCTCATGGAACCCTTAGAAAGAGAAGAGTTTTTCGGAGAACACATTCCACATAGTTATTTGTCTTAAAATAATATTTAAAGTAGATCAACACGTGTTATAGGTACTTAATGTAAAGACAGTTAAAAAAAGTATTGTATTTGTAATTAAAAATTTTAGAATAATTTACTCACATACTATTAATAATATTAATTTGTGATCCAAGTGTCACCTTCCCATGCATTATGTTTAGTAACTGGGAAATGTAACTGAATTTTTTACATTAACTGTCGAAGTCTAGGCCTACTGAAATATCTGCAGTTGCATTTCTTATTCTGTGTTTAATTTGCTTTTATATTTTATATTTGTAGCCACTCGCGTTGAGAAATATTTATCAATTAAATACAGTGTTCTGAACGGTATTAAATGTTTATAAATGTGAGAGAAATGATGCATTCTCTGCATGAATTTGCAGCTTAAAAGTTTTTAGATGTTCTTGCTTAAATTTTAATTTTAACGTCGAATATGTTGATATGTCGACAAGTTGTACCCTTGCCTTCATTATAAGTATTTTTCCACAAATGAAAAAGGTGAGTTTTTATTAGAAAACTGTTTAGTTTTGCAAAACGTTGTGATAATTAGTATCAGATTATGGTTGAACAAACTTCATAAAGAACATGAATCCTTTTCGCATACATACGTATTTATAATTTTATTTTTGATTTTTTATTGTGACTCATGGAATTCCTGAGTAAGCTTCGTGAAACCCCAGGGTTCCATGGAACACAGTTAGAAAACCACTGTTGTAGAGCATCAACCTCATATGCTGGATTTTTCTAGGACAGACAACAGATTTGTCGCTGTTTTATTGGAGACTACCACGTAAAATAGTATGGGGGCTGCACGATTGTTTTCGTCAAAATTCCGACGAAAGTATGAAATTCAACTCAGTAAGTTACTAACTCAAGTATAGTTTTTGTAATATAAATAGTGCTGAACAGGGTGGATCAAACACTTTTTTCAGAAATTCAAAACCTACATATGCGGAAAAGATATTCTATGTTATTTATAGATGAAAGGGAAAAGTAAAATCAAAAATTAATTTTTATGTTAAGCACTACCACAAGGGGATTGAAGTTTAGCTGTTTGAGGTTTTTCTATCGTAAAAAGACAAAATAATCCTTGTTTCAATAAAACAGCTATTTAATACATTTTAATCTTTATTACGATGAGGATCATCTCCAACAGAAACATGAAACAAGATATCAATCATTGGCATGGCCAAGTAATTTTAGCGCGTTTTTCACATGTTGTATTTTACAATAATGCAACTAATGAACTTTTTACTAACAGAAAGTAGTGTGTGTACTATACTTAAAAATTTTTTAAAATTTTTTTTAATTTAAAAATTATTAAATTTAAATATGATTCGGCTCATCTAGGCCACAAATGCGACCCAATACCTAAAACCCGAGGTCAATCGGTTAATTATTGGCTGAGGAAAAGGTACGACAAAATATGGAACGAAGACAAGGACGGAATTTGCGTCCTAATAGCGCTTTTTTACAGTACGTGAAAAACGCGCTAAAAAGCACATCCATACATTTAAGAGTTCCTTTAGAATTAATTTTTTTTAAAAACCTACTGTCGAAAAATTACTGTGCGCGATAAAGCGGAAGACGGAAAAAAGCTTGGATCGGACTGAATCGATGTTGAGGGGAAAGAGCTGGAATTCAGTTCTGCTTCAGGGGTCACGAGATTAAAAATTCTAAAATTTTTGACTTTCCAGCAAATCTACGATCATTTCTCGAAGTCGTAGCGCAAAAAGATTACTAACTGGAGGGAACGATATCTCACACTTCTAAATCAGCAGTCATCTAACTTAAAAATTTCGTAGACCATTGAACATATAATTTTAAATGTGGCGGCTATTAATATGATTGACCATAATATGGCAGATCAGTAATATGATTGTCCACACTATGATTGACCGCTAACATGACTGACCACTCTATGGCGGATTAGTAATATAATTGACCGCTATATGACGGCCTGCTAATATAATTGACCACTCTAGGGTGGACCACTAATATGCTTGACCACTCTATGGCGGACCGCTAATATACTTGGCCACTCTATGGCGGACCACTAATATGATTGACCACTATAACTGTATTGTTGCTTATTTACGACTCTACTTAAAGTTTCATATCGCTGAAAAGGAACTTAAAAAAATAAATAACAAACAGACAACGTAACGTATTATCAACAAACTGAAGTGGCACACACACACACACATTCCACCAATGTATATATATATATATAACATGGTTGCCAACTATCACTTTCAAATTTCACGAGACACACTTGCAAAAGCATCTAAAAATTCGCTAAATTTGGAAGAAATTTAGCTATAAGTAAATGCTAAATTACTTTTTAAAAAAGTATAATCCATATTTTATATTACATTTTGTTACTCATTATTTTTGAAATTGAATCTTCATAAAAATATAAATAATGTTGCAATTCTGTGGAACATCAAAGTATTTTCACGGACGACTTCTGTCTGCCGTGATCTGTGAATAATTAATGGAATTTTTAGTCAGATTAACTCCTTCGGATCTTAACAAAATTCAAATTGAATTGTTTCAAGATATTTATTGCTGTATATATTTCTGAAAGTTTTTTGAAAGACGATAAATCCATGCATTGCAACGGAATATTTTCTTCAATTTTTCCTCGAGTCAAATATAAAAAAAATTCTTAAATATAATGTAAGACTGAAATAAAAAGCAAATTTTCTCGCAGCCTTTTTTGAGAAGCATCTTTCAAGAGACATCCGAATTCCTCATGAAATCAATCGAAAAAAAAAATAATAAAAGTTTTGATTTGGTCTCCATTTACTTCTAAAACTACTTTCCACCTCTTTGTTCGAATGTATCCTTTAATTTAACGGATCAATCGTGATTGATTTTCAATTTTGTCCGCTACCTGTGGACCACGGTAGACACATTGATTGACGGACAGTCAGGAAAGCATCCAGGCGTGGCCTGATCACAAGAAGCCTGCTAGAACATTAAGAAAAAGAAGGCCAATCACTTCGGCCTCTTCAATGGAATGGATGACAAGATATCCAGAATCCAAATAAGGAGAGAAATCGAATTCTTTATTTAGTTTTTTGTTCTTTTTCTTCATACCAATCGGTAAGGGTTCGAATTCCAAAGGCGGGTAAACGAGTTCGATGAAAAGTGGAGGCAGAAATTGTAATTGAATGGAATTCCATTCCAGAATTCTTTTTTTAAATAAATATAAATGTATTCACTTAGTTCTGTGACAACAACGTACTTTAGTTTTGAATTAACAAATGAATTAAGGTGACTGACCACCTTCGAAACTATGCTTTTAAAAAAACGTATAAATAATTAATTTTTTGATATTTAGTGTCAGTTAAATTAAAATATGCATATAAAAATGTTTTACAAATATTATCACTATAAAAAAATTTTAATGCAAATTTTTGGTAAAAGAAAAAGATGAAAAAAATGGCATATTTTCTAAACATTCTCCTTTTATAGGAAATACTTTAATAATAATACTTTGCGTATATATAGCTAAGAGACTTCTATAGCCTGAATTAGCTTTTTGAAAAATTCCCATAATTTAAATCGATACGAATTATAATGAAACTAATACGCGATCATTTTAGCAGAGAAACTCATGAACCATTAAATGGAAGTCTAAAAAAAGCTCAAAAGATTAAATTTATTAATATTTTAAATAAAAAAAGTTACATTTTAAACCTAAAAATATAAATCTAGCATTAAATCGTGCAAAAACATATTAAAAACAGTCATAATAAAATTTTTAGAACAATTATATCACGTGAATTCATACATTATGCCAAGAACCGATGCCACAGGAGAAAAGAACTTTATGCAAAACCTTATGCAAATTAGACATGGCACGTTCGATAGCGGTACGATTAAATAGCATCACGATTTGCTTGTACTTCACTTGTCGGAAATTGCTGGTGAGACAGAAAATTGAGGCATAAGCAGGTTGAAGGTTTATTTTCAACAGAAATAATAACCGGTGTTTTTCATTAAAATTTCTCTCTAATATATTAAAATATGAATAAATTATATATACTTCAAAAAGCCTAGTTCTGGCTCTGTGCAGAAGTCTTAACCACATATAAGCATGATATTATTATTATAGAAGCTTTTCACATAACGGGAAAATGTTCTGAACTACAACAATTTTGAACCTTGGTCAAGTGACGATGATGATAGTTGAGCTAGCACCCATTCTCCTAACTACCATACCACACCAACGGGAGGATGTTTGAGCACTTGACACATTCAACGGGCATCGCGCTCTCCTACCCGGCGGGTCTTTAGTGGTATTGAACTCGAAATCGTAACATACCAATCACGATCCGAAATCTGACCACTTGGCTACCGCGGCCATTCCTTTTTGCCAAACAAATGTCATTGTAATAATATTCTTAAATCAATTTTTTTATGTACCGCAAAATCTGGCGTATAACACGCACTTTGAACTCAAAAAATAAGTTCGAAATTTACGGGTACGCATTATACCCCATTACTATAAAAAAAAATTTAAAAAAAAAAAATTGACAAAAAAATGGATTTTAGTAAATTATCGAAATGCTGTTTCTTTGAAAGAAATAACATTCCTTATGAACTTAAAGGGTTGTAGTTCTAGAAGTACACTATTTTTTACAAAAACTTGGAATAATACCTCGAATAAATGACTTCAAAATATAAGAGCATTGCACACGTGCGTTTCAGGTTTCTTCGTAAATAAGGGGGGTTACACGCAACGAACATACCTAAAAATTATGTAGCATGAAAGTATAGAGGTGCGCAGTATTTTATAGTAACTTTTTATAATCGATAAGGGTCTATAAAAATGAAACCTGTAACAACCCTTTGCTTAGACTCCTCCCATATTAACAGTAGAAAGACTTTCACGCCCTCTAGCGGTTAGAACAATCTTCAGTGATGGCCAAGGTTCGGAGTTCTAAGGACGTACGATCAAGCGCTCCGATCCCTTTCAATTCTAATCTAAATATTAGTTCTCTAGTTAAGTATGTAAATGTTTGTTTTGTCCAATAAACGTATTTTAATTAACTGGTGAGCTTAGTTAAGAACCCCTTTCCCCGCGTGTCCCTTTATTACATTGGGCCACCCCCTTATAATTTGCACCCCACGTTGGGAAGTGCATTCTCGTACGTCCTTACAGTTCCGAATCTTGGCCATCAGTGAATCGCTAAGGGGCTAACCGCCTAATCTAACCGCTAGAGGTCGTGAAAGTCTTTCTACTGTTAATATGGGATTAGTCTAAGCAAAGGTGGTTACAAACCTTAATTACTTAAATTCACCTAAAAACTAAAAATTGCAGCTTGAAAGTACAGGGGCGCGTTACGCGCCGGATTTTATGGTATATTCTAATTAAACTGACACTAAGCATAAAAAAAAATACTCATTTTTAAGCTTTTTCAAAATTATTGTTCCGAAGGTTGTCAGTGACCTTTAATTGATTTATTACCTTTTTTTCTTATTTAGTTAACGCAGTACTGAATACGTATTCGAAAGTTTAAAAAAATTTAATTTGAAAATATTAATTTTGTTTACAAGCAATCATCTACTTCTCGTAATTTAATAAAGTTCAATAACATTCCGGACATATGTTTAATATGAACAGTGCCAGAAATAATATTTTTTTAAACTTTTCTTTTAATTTAATGGAAATGGCGATTTTTTTATCGCTAGATTCTTAGGAAGAAAATATGGTTTATTTAATTTTATCTTTTCTTTAGTTCTGATTATCAACCGGCTGAAAAATTTTAAATATATAATTCGGGGATAAAAATATAATTTAGAGTATATTAATCTTGCTTACACAAGACATTGTCTGACTTTATTTATTAAAGTTCAATGACATAATGTAAACATGTGTTTAAAAAGATCAAACATAAACATGTATTCGTGTTAAGAAAGCGCGCAATTTATATTTTTAGAAGGAAAAAATTATTTCAATTTTGCGTAATCATGAAGTTTGCTTTAGTTTTGCATTTGCGTAATATTTGGTTTAAAAAACCGATTTTTATCAATTATTATTTAATTTGTAGACTGTAAAATTACGAAATACAGATTAAGTACTGATTACTGAAGCTTGTACTTGAAGAAAACTGGTCAGCATGCTGTCATGAGCCTTTTGTACTAATTCATATAAATATATAATTTTCTAGTATATAACTGAAATAAAAAAAACAATTTCAAAATATTTTTTTAAAAAAATTATTGGATTGTTGAAATTATCTTTTTTGTTGTTGATTTTACAAAATAAATTTTTAAAAAATTGACTTTAGAATCAGCAATTGCTTAGATAATTATCTCTATAACGAGTTTTCTTTATACCCTACCCCTTATTTATTAACTAAATTTAATTTAAATTGATGTTTTAACATCCTTGTAGAAAACTATTCAGTCTAAACACAGACAATCTATTAAAATAAAAGGTTAA
Source organism: Trichonephila clavata (assembly GCA_019973975.1). NCBI lineage: Eukaryota > Metazoa > Arthropoda > Arachnida > Araneae > Nephilidae > Trichonephila > Trichonephila clavata. Next base: position 15,280 of record BMAO01021300.1, read on the forward strand.
CGATAAATATTATTAGGCTTTGTCCTAAAGCTATATATATATATACTAGCCGTTACCCACCCGCTTCACTCGGTATTTCATGATGTTTTATAAATATATCCTGTTTATATATATAAATTATTGATATCTAAGTCCAGCATTAAATTCTATTGTATTGATAAATATACATAAACCTGTAACTTTCGAATCTTGATAAAAAAAAAAGACAAAACTACAAATTCGTATTATCTAATAATCTCTAAAATTGAGTATAGAATGATGTTATTTTCGCAAAACAATTTTAGTGATCTCTACTCATAAAATAAACATGGAAGCCAAATTTCAAGTCTAAATCTAATAGAGCACCCCCCCCCCCCCCGTAATTCCGTTGAGACTCGTCTCCCAAACACCTTCTTAACGGTTTCAATTCAACAATAGAAAAATGTTAACCAAATTCCATTATTATAGTCCTTATAGTTCTAAAAGGGAATTTTTTTGGTCAACACACCCAGTAACCCCTGCTCTCCAGGAGTTGATTCCGTCAAATACATTTTTAGTGGATCCCTATTCAACAAAAGAAACATAACAAATTTCAAGTACGCAGGTCTAACAATTCTAAAACAGAATTTTTTTTTCTATAACTCCTTGACCCTCGCAACCCTCCTGGCCGGGATGTGTAAGACGTTAATATTATTTTCTATTGTATTTATTTTAAGTTAAAATCGTAATATTCGCAAGCAACGCCATTTCTTTACATTATAAGGGTGATTCAATGGAAACATAGTGAAATGTCGGCGATAGAGCGAAGTTGGCAACCTGGCGATTAATTGAACGGTGCAAGAGTTGCTTTACTGTAGCGCCACCTGGTGTGGAGCTGCAACAAAGCGGATATCACAAAAATCTACTCCACAAAAAATACATATACATGCCAATTTTCATAGTGATCGGTTGAACGGTGTTGGAGTAAAAAGATTTCATATATACAAACATACATTTATTTATATATATATACCAGAAGCGATAAAAGTATTTATTTTGATAATAAGCATCAATGTTACTACAAACGTGCATAATAAAATCATAAAAAAAACGTGCATAGAAATAAATCATCAATTTTTATTAGATTTATGGCTCCTTACTTTGGCAATAATGACTTACACATAAAAGATAGGTATATGCTGTCGCGGCCTTTTTTGTATGCTTGATTATATACGTGTAACTCTAACGGTTTTTGCAGCGCCCGCCAGAATTGCTTGCTGATGGCAGAATTTTTTCCTATTCTTACTTGACATTTATCGTTATATTTTGGACACTTCACACAATATCTTTATAAATTACAGCCTATGTGTTATTCTGATGTATAAGCTATATTATTGTAAGGTTTCATTAAAACCCATTCAGTTGTATTTGCGTGAATGATGATGAGATGATATGTTTGTTACTCTATGAAAGAGTAACAAACATCCATACATCCAAACTTTCGAGCTTATAATTTTCGTTAGGATGTATTGGTGAGTGAGTGTAGCACGACAGCTGTTAGCAACGGACCTCGTAATTTTGAACCGCGTTTAAGCGACGAGGATGACATCTCAAGCGGTACTACCTGTCCAAACTATTACACCACGCTAACGGAAGAATTTTGACCCGCTAGAGATTCAACGTGCATCCCCCTTCTACGCGGCAGGTCTGCTGTAGTAGTAGCGCTCGAACTCATGACACACTGACCACGTACTCGTGATCATAACTATTCGGCTACCGCTTCCAAATCAACGGGTAACAGTCATCTGCATATTTTCGTTACTGAGAATATGCTAATCGAACAATTAATTTCATCAAGTGTACGTCAATTTCCGCTCTGGCGCAATATGCTTTAATTTGGTGCAGCACGGGGATCACTGTGACGTCATAGCTTGCACTGTTACTTGGTTTTCGATGTAAAGTGAGCGAAGCACATGACGATCCTTTTGACGAACACGTCAATTTCATTGTTCAGATTTCCCAAACAGCTCACAATTACTGAAACAACAGATACTTCGAGCCGATTTCGTACAACGAGCTTGGAGCGGATGCGGTAGCCCAGTAGTCATGGTCGCAAACTCGTGGCCAGCGTTGTCAAGTCGCAGATTCGAAACCTAGTGCCATTGAAAACTCACCGGGCATGCAGTTTGTTGCACTTAAAATCTGTCGAGACTCAAAGCTCTTACATTGGATGATGAGGAAGTTTCGAGAATTGAGTGCCAGTTGTGACGCTTTCGCATCACAGCTGAAAAATTGGTTTATTTTAGTGGATAGGATAATACCGTTCTTATGCGCACGTGCATTCCTAAATATTGCGGGGTCTTGTATTCTGGCTTCGCTCCGGCAACCTATGACCGTGAGCCGGAAACTTAAAGTGTAATTTGAGGTGGTAGAAAGAAACCGCCCCCATTCCATGATCATAGTGTGGAGGGGACTCCGTGGAGAACACCGAAGATATTATGAATATATTCATATACACTCAATATTATGAATAACTTCAATGTAAATGTATAAACAGAAATTAATAGCTTTGACGTATATAAATCAGTTATTTAATGTTCCAACTCCCACGCTACCAGTAATTTTCTCATACGTCACACAGCTCAGGTTCCACCTTCGTCAGTTCACTGTGGCTCAAAATGACAAGGTCTGGAGCCAATAGCCCTCGTATTGCTTCACAATGCTATATAAATTAAAAATCAAATCAAACAATGAGACGCGGGAAATGGCTATGGAGTTGAAATGCAGCCATTGAGAATACTGCATGGAGCACTCAGCTCTGTCAGACTCTAAGCTCCTGTCGGGTATTGTGGATGACTGTACTAAATTTCCTATTGCCCAGTGTAAATTAAAGTATTTGAAATGAAAAAATAAAGCATTTGCAGGGATCAGTGAAATGGGGGGAGCGACGCCTAGTCAATCCGTTTGCAGCAAAATCCAAGGTTCCATAGGAGAAAAAATTTTGCCGAAATATTTTGTCAAAATTCAGAAAGGGAAAATAATCGTTCTGATGGGCCAAAGCTAGAGTTAGGCTATTTGAGTACATATAGTTCTGAAAAGTTAAGTTTCCTATCAAAGTGGAAGTCTTAATGCAGTCCATGATATAGTTCAAATAAACAGCTCTGCCAAATTCCACAACTATTTAAAAAAAGTTCTTCCTTGGCTGGCATCAGGACATGAACCTTTGACTCAATAAAGCCTTCCACGAGTTCGCAGCGATTATGACCACATGGCTGTTGCAGCTACATTGGAAGTGTGGGTAACTTACTCTCTCTGCATTCAATTCTCGTAATGATACATGACATGAATTTAACATTAATTTATTCTCTGCAACCAGTGTTGAGTTTGTTCAATCTATTGTAGAATCTAGTAAAATGATGAGAAATTTGCACTCCATTTTGTGTTATTTTATTTTATGCTTTTATGATTCAAATATTGTTAATCATATGTATATTGAGTTTAAAATCCTATTGTTTTCCCAAGTTTTATAGATTTTTTTTTAATTTAAAAGACGAATATGAATTCTGTACACAACTTCAAGTAAGTAAGAATTCGTATATTAAAAATGAATGTGTAGAGAAAGAGGGGAGAAGAGAAAGAGAGGGAGAGGGAGTGAATGTTAACGTCGTATTCTTCAGTTACACACGGGCTTTTGCAGACAGACCTCGTAATTTTGAATCATGGTCAATAACGAGAGAGACTCCTAAGCTGCACCCTCCTCTCCTAACTACCACACCACACCAACGAAAGGATGTTTGAGCTCTCTACAGATTTAATGTGCATCGCTCCCCTACAAGGCAGATCTTCAGTGGTCCTGGGAGACTGAGGGAAGCAGAGAGAAAGAGGGAAGAAGAGACAGAAGAAAGAGAGGGGAGAAGTAAATAAAGGAGAGAGGAGTAAAGAAAGAAAGAAAATGGAAGATAGAAATGAGTAAAAGAGTGAAAGAAATATGTGGATAGAGAAAGAGGGAGAAAGAGAGGAGGGAAGAAGGAACAGTGGGGAGGGAGAGGAAACGCAGGAGAAAGAAACAAAAATTCTACATCAACTTATAAAATTCAATCGGAGTATCTTATGTCTAATAACACATTTAACAAAAATTTTCCTTAAGAAACCTACTAAGTCTATTAAATAGAATGGAAGGAGATGAAAGAGGATTTCCGTGTACTTTAAAAATAGGAAAAAGAAACCAATGAAAACAATAATTTTGTGTTTCTTATATAAAAACAATAAATTGGAACTATAAAAACCTATGGAACAATAAAATCGTAAAAGAAATATATTAATCCTTTATTTGAGAAGTTCTTTTTCGATTGTGTACAAGCGCAAAGTTTATTTTAAATCAATTTTTTTAAATATTTATTTGTCCCTTTTTTTTTCTTATATAAGAAGATTTTGGCAAAAATATTTAAATGAATACCTATTTCAAAAAGAATTTAATTTTGTTCTTTATGTTACTTTTTAAATTTTTGGTATTGATGTATGCGGTAGTATATTTTAAATCCCCATTGTGTTTTCTTAACTTCTCTTTTTTTTTTAACTTCAAAGAGACCGCAATAGTTGAGTGGTCATGGTCAAGAACTGATCTTCCCGTTCCCCGGCCATTCTAGTTTTTAATGATAAAACAGAAATGTCTCTAAAATGAATAATTTATTTTGGACGTAATAGGAGAATTCAAGTATTGTTCATTTCATACACTGCCACGTAGAGGGACCTATGCATGTTAAATTCATCGAGGTTCAAAGTCTTCTTGTTGTTAAGGAGGGTACCAGCTCAGGTGTCGTTCTCGTCACTTGACCATAGTTTAAAATTACGAGGTCTGTCGCCAATATATACTGCTGTTTTTAAAAATGCAACACCATGAAGGAATCAGCAGAAAAAAATGAAATTGACAACGTACAAATTTATACAAATAAATGACGAAATTTTCAAAGCAAAAAAACAATATTAAGTGTCCGAAATCAGTATTTGGTGTAGCCACCACGCGCTGAAATAATTGCTGCTATACGACGTGGCATGGAGTCAAATAGATTTTGGAATATCTGCTTGTGGAAGATATTTCCCTATTGTTTGCATGCGCAGCAAAAGTTCGTCTTTTCGTAGGACGCAGATCACGAGCGAGACGCCGACCAATCAAATTCCACACGGGCTCAATAGGCGACATATCCGACTAATCAGCAAGCCAAGGAAGAAGTTGCATGCGTTGGGCTGAACAGAAGTCTCGAACAGTCTTTGCAACATGTAGGCGTGCATTATCCTGCTGAAAGAAAGCTCTAGGGATGCCTTGAAGGAAGGGAACGACTTCGGGTTGTAGCACTTCACGGAAACACCTGTTGTTATTGATATTATCCTCAATTCATAGCAAATTGGATCGTCTATGATACGAAATCGCACCCCAAACCATAACTCCAGGTTGTTAGGCCACTATGTCTTTCGATAACACACCCTGGAAGGCAGCCTTCAAAGGCATAGCGTCTAAAACTAATGCGGCCATCATAGTCCCACAAACTGAAGCGTAATTCATCTGAAAAGACAACTTGGTGCCAATCAGCTTACCAGGCTCTGTGCTCATGAGCCCATTGCAAATGCAGCCGTCGATGGTTTGCCGTGAGAGCACCATATAAATGCACCGTTGCATGCAATCCACGGTGCAGCAGACATCGACGAATTGACGAAGCCGACATTAGTAAACCTGTAGTAGTCGATCAACGTGCTGCCAACTGCCTGCAGAAAGCTGTACGGTCATTCACCGCCTGCGGAGCTGGTGTTGATCATCGGGTGCTGACGTCACCTTCCGCCATCCATTGTCTAGTTTTTAAGAGTTGTTCGGTGCTCGTTGGTCCACTGCTTCAAAATTTGCATTATTGTGGAACTGTTCCACTGCACCCGAGTTCCTATTGCGCGATAGTAAAATCCTCCTTCTCGAAGGTCGATAATCCTACCCCGTTCAATCTTCTTAAGTCGTTGGAATTCCTCCTTATTTCGTCGTGGAGGCATACTTAGGTCTCACTAAACGTTCGCCACTAACTGATATTCATAATTCAATGTTCCGCTACAATCCTCTATTTATACGCTTTCAGCATCAGTTCAGCAGCCGCACATGTCACGCATGCGCGGTAGATCTGAAACTTAACTATTTTACGTAACATCCATAATTGTTATTTTCTGAAAAGTTCATTTTTAATTCTGCTGATTCCTTCATGGTGTTGCATTTTTTATAAACAGCAATGTAAGTGTGAAAGAGAGTTATATTAACGTCACACTATAAAGCTGCATTAGGGTTACTGGGGATGGATCTCGTAACTTTGAACCTCAGTCAAATGACTAGGACGACATCTGAGTTAACCTTCTTCTCTCCTAACTTCCACATCTCACCAACGGGAGGTCATTTGAGGCCACGACATATTTAATGTGCATCAGTTCCCTATACACGGCGACACTTCATCGGCGCAAGGCTCGAACTCATGACATGCCAGCCACGAGTCTATGACTTTGACCTCTAGGCTACCGCGAGCACAATATCTTTTGCATAGCTTCAAAGAGCGATGCCAACGTCCTCCCGTTTGTGTGGTGTGGTAGTTAGGAGAGGGGATGCCAGCTCAGGTGTCGTCCTCGTCACTTGACCATCGTTCAAAATGACGAGGTCTGTTGCCAAAAGCCCTCGTGTATAGATGAAGAGTGCGGCGTTAATATTCTCTCACTCACTCAAGAGCGATGCCAATAAGCAGTGAATTCACGAAAAAGAATGCTACGAATTCGAAATGAATATGAATACCGCACATTTAATGACAAATTTAACAAAAATTTAAATTCCTTAAAAAATTGTAATAAATAGCAAAAATTCTGGAGGAGCATTTTCAAGCAACTAAAAATAAAAAAAAAGGGTTTTTTCTTATGTTTTTTAAACTCTAATTCATGAAAAAATCTTAAAGTAAAGTAAAGTAAAAAATTTTTTTATCAATAAATTCTAAGTTTTTAATGTCAGAAGCGCAAGAATTGTTCTAATTTTGCTTTGTTTTAAAATATTATTGAAATTTGTTTTGTTTTAAAAAGATCTAAGAAAGATTGTATTACTTATTAAAATACCAAAGCAAAAACATTCGCCTAAAATGTTTTCAATTATTCTTAGATATTTTTGGATGGAATTCAATTTAATTTTTTCCCGCTCATCTATAAAATGTGTGTACCTATGCAATTTGTCTCCACTTCATGACCACAATTAGAAATTTCTTTATGGTATATTACATTTAAAAATAAAATTATATCGAAACATCTTCACCTGTGCAAACAGATTGTTTTTTTTTAAGAAATTCTTTCTCTTATGCTTTTATATTTGGAAGCATGAAATTATAAGAATCTCAGGAGAATTTTAAGAACTACTTTTGTCTATTGAGGTTATACATGAGCAGTTGTGCAAAGCAGAATTATTTGCGGTCTCGATAGATATTCGAATCTGAGATAACTTTTTTTTTGGAAAACTAAAGCCACAACAAAATAGAACATCGCTGTTCTAGGAATTTCTTAACAATTTACATAGGGAAAAATACCACTTTTTTACATAAACAAATCTAAATATGGAAAAAAAAAATTTGAAATGCTTATTTAGAAAATAAAATAGCCAAAGCAAAAAGTAAAAAAAGATAGGCGTGACCAAGTTGATTTCTTTTAAAATTCTTTTCCCAAATTTTTAAAATTTTATGACTTTTAGATGTTAAATTTGTATAAATTATAAGAAGAAAAACTTACTATATTTGTTTTTTTATTCTTTAATGCTTAACAACAGGGCTTAGTAAATAAGACTATAATATCGAATAATCAGTAAAATGACTCTACAAGCGGAAAAATGTCTCAATATGCAAATGATTTGTAGATCAAGAATATGTGTGAAAATGATTGTTCAAGCACACACACATCAACTAAATATAATTTCATTTTGTAAATAAAAATGTGCTGTATTTGAAAAATTTCTTTTCCAAGATTTGGCTGACAATATTAAAACATACCGTAAAATTCGGCGTATAACGCACATCAACGTATAAAGCCCACACATATTTCAGATCTGCAATTTTAATTTTCAGGTACATTCACCGTCTTACGCGCACCCCCTTTTTTACGAAGAAACTTGAAATATTACGTATGCAATGCTCGTATAATTTTGAAGTCATTTATTCGTGGTATCATTGCAGGCTTTTAAAACATAGCGTACTTCTAGAAATACAACCCTTTAAGTTCATAAGAAATGTCATTTCTTAAAAAAAAATAAAAAAAAAAACAGTATTTTAATATATGTGGAAGTCTAATTTTTTTTCTTTGCTCATCCTTTTTCATTTAATGCGCACCGTAAATTTTGATCTTATTTTTGGTGTTAAAAGTAAGCGTTATACGCCGGATTTTACGGTAAATGAATTAGAATTGCCAATTTCATTTATTTTTCGTTTTTAAGTTATACAATTGGAACTCTCGTGCAGACTTATTTTTATACAAACAATACAAACGTAAGCAGCATTTAAAAACTAAAAGAGGTAATGAAATAAATTTATTCTTTGGATGAATGTCGTACTAGCGTTATAAACTATTGGTGACGAATTTTGCACTTTTTAAAGCGAAAACAAACAAAAAGCCCCTTGTATTAATTGATTATTACCATCACATTTCGAAGCCATACGAGAGCTCTTGGCGAAGGACAAAATTAATTATCAAGTCCAGTCGAATGACATCTCAACGTCCTCCCACTTTTTAATTTTCCGCACTGCACCAACGTGAGTAATTTGAACCTCATCAGATTTAACTCGCATCAACACTTTTATATGATAGGTCTTTAGTGACATCAAGATTCAAATCCACGACCCAACAGCGATAGCATGAGCCATGCGAGACCATTAACACTTAATTACAATGGTCACAAAAATCGTACACAACTTGAACTGTTTTTAATTCACCTAATTGCCAATTCACACCACAACATACCAGTGAGCTTCGAAACCACGATTAGACTCAAGTTCGACCATCCTTGAAAGGTCACGATGATCAAGCTTATCAAGAATTATTAATTTCTCGACATTTTATAGTTGATTAAATAATATAATTGTAATAATATAATAAATAATATAATAGTTGATTAAATAATATAATTAATTATAATAGAAATTGATTTTTTATTTAAAAAACAAACAAAATTGTACCCCCCCCCCCTCCGTCTATCCCGTGGCCCGGCTAAAGGTGTAGGAGGAAGTGAAGGACGATTCGACATAATTTCTAATTATTTATTTAGGACTTTAAACTCAAAAGCAATTCAATGAATCAGATTAAATAAGATGTTTCCGATTAGCCAGCAGAGGAAAGGAGGCGAGAGTCGCGTTTTTGGAGAATACTTCTAATAATTAATCCACTTTTTATTGATCAATATTGCTTAATATTGATTAATAATATTGCTTGACCTTAATATTGCTTTAAACGGTTGATATGTAACAAATTAACCGCTTAGACCCCTTTAATAATTTTAAATATCAAATTTTACCACTATATAAAACGACTAATACTTAAACGGTAGGCAGTCTTCTTATGTAGTAATGTGTAATCCTTCAATCTCTTGATAACTTCTATTAGACAGTAATTTCCCATTATATAACTATCTCTATCTCTCAATAATTCTAACTTTCTATATCTCTTCTCTCACACTAACTTATTAACTCTCTTCCAATTTTTTTTCTTCAACTTATATCACATTTTATCTAGCTTTAACTAATTCCTGTGGCAAGCGAACCTGAACTATATATAAAAAACTTAATCTGCATATCACGGTTTTTTCTTCAGAAAAGGGTTATTGATTTTTACAGCCAAAGATTTCTCCAGAGGTTAATAGAAGTACGCGTATGGATCCGTCACAAAGTATAAAGTTGAATTTATAATTAATATGGCACCGACCACTAATGCAAGCCACGTCAGCTCTAGACTGAACACTTCTGCGCATGCCTGATAACGCACAAATTGTCCTTGCTAGACTAACTGAAGACGCTCGTAGAAGATGCCGTGATACGACAAAAAACAACGAAGATTCCTCGCGTCTGTTAAGAATTACAAAATATGATATAAATGACGATCTATAATACGTTAATAATTTGTAAGTATGTTAATCATGAGCAATTAAATTCAAAGGGAACTGAAGACGTCTTTGCCTTTTAACGGCCATCACTAACATCTGTCACATTTCTGTAGATTTTGCATTTTAAAGCAGAATTTTATGCTAAAATTCTACTTTTTAAAAATACTTTTCTAGAATTTTGGCATTAAATTCATTTTAAGAATTTTGTGTTACATCAAAAGAAAAACTTTTTTTGAAAAAAAAAAATCATTCAAATCGCACATTATAACTTTTTTTAAAAAATTTAATTTATAAATTTTTTTACTGTATAATAGATATTTTTTTTTCATGATTTTTTTAACTGCAGTCTTTTTATTTGAGAAACTGAAAGATAAAATTTTGAAGAATGATTTCTATTTCAGAACTTCTCCTACAATGAAAAACGAATTACAAGTGTCAAAAAAATCAATGCAATTTGACAAAAAAAGAAAAAAAATTGGCAGTTATAGAGACTGCCGATAGAAGCGAAAACTTAGAACTTTGAGTATTAAAATTTGAAATTTCATAATCTTTGAATTAAAATAATCAACATCAATCTGGTTTTCACATCTATTGACACTCCGAGCAACCACTAAATGCATGTTTATATGGTTTTTAATATTTATTATTCAAATATAATACGGGCTGTACAAGATTATGACAAAATATAAATACAATTCAATTGAAATAACAATTAATATACAATCATATTATTTATGGATAGTATTTGTATTTACTTAAATTTCAATGTACTTGATTTTTAACATTATTTTAATTGTTTGCATCATTGTCATCATTAATTTTAACAATACTTAGACTTTTTTGTACTTTCAATTATTTTATTTTGTTCTAAAAAGATACAATAGGCTTATGGTAACTAATGTAAGAAAGGAAAATGTTTGATTCAAATTTATCTAAGTATCGCGTAAAAACTGAATCGATCGTCGTTTTATATTTTGTAGTACTGAATTTTCGATCATTGGACATATTTAAATTAAGTGTTTCATTTAGAAATTTAATAGTGGTACATTTTTATCATCTGCAAAGTTTATTTTGAAGTCTCCACTTAAAATCATCGGTACATTATCATATTTTTCACCAAATCTTTCTTCGAGTATTTCAGAACCTTCTTTTGTATAAATCATCATATTTTAGAATAAAAATTACTGTATCTGTCTCATGGATTTTCCAGGCGAAATATAAAAGCCAATCATTAATATGTATTGCCCATTCTCGGAATCGCAACGAGCAATGCACAGTATATACACATTGAACTTTTCACTAAATCCATTGAATTTCACTTATAAGATATACACAGCACTATACGTCAGCTGTATAGCTACAGGTATACTGCTATAAGCATGTCGGTGACGCGAACGCACGAGATTTCACCCATTCAAAAAGTGTCTTAAGGCGAACAGCACACTGCGCGTGCGCCAGTCAGAGCATGTCGGGGACGTGAACTCATAAGATTTTTTTCTACCAAAAAGTGCCCAACGCCACTAAAGAAGTTTTCACTTCAAAAATTGATAGCAACCATTTAATTTTTTAAAAAATTTATAAAAGAATTCCTCTGTTACATTTCAATTAATGCTTTAAAGAATAAAACTTAACTGTGCATTTCATTTTTAGAAATTTTTTTCAAAACTATTACTCAATAATATGAAAAATAAATCTAAGAGACACATCAGAAGGGAAAAGAACTGAATAACAGACTTGTTCAACAAATTATTAGAACAAATGCTTCTAGAATTAGCTAAGTTATAATAATTTTTAGCAAAATTACTTAATAATTTGAAGGGAATTGTTTCAATGAGTGAAATATTTTTATAAAAATAATTTTAATAGTTTGAACTGTGAAATGGTATGCAAATACCAATATAAGAAGAGATTACAAATGCAATAAGTCTATATAAATATTTGATTCTAACTTTGAGAGTAACATGAAGCATGGAATGATAATACAAGTACTTTCAACATGTGGATATTTTTGTTTGAAAAAAAAAAAAAGGATATGCAATGTGTAAAAAACAAAATTCATTATTTTTTAAAATAATTTTTAGTTTACTTAGTTATTTTTAAAAGTTATAATTATTTTTATAATAGATATTTATTTAATTATTTAAAAAAGCAAAAGATAAAATATTTCACGAAGAAAAAAAAATAGAAAATATAAAATAAAAAATTAATTTTCTAAAATACCAAATTGAGTCATTTGACCTTTAGAGAAGTTTAAATAAACTATTAAGAGGAATTAAAATAAGTTAGCTTTTAAATCGAACTCCCAAAAATCAATATTATTTTTATACAAAGATAAAATAACATATTAATTATTGAAATAAGAATTATTGAATAATATTATCAATCATATTGAATGATTATCTTTTAATTTAAAATTTGATCAACAACTTTATATTCAATAGCAGATCGGCTTTATCCCAATAATTATAAAATTCTTTGTTTAATTACTCAGTATTTAATAACTTTCTTTGTTTTTGGTAATAATTTTAAAAAAATATTTTTTTTTATCAATCTTTCTGAAATTTTATCATTTTGTAATACATTTTAGCTTTTACAAAAATCGAGGATAAACTTTCTTTAAATATTTCCAAATTATATTTGAAATAGATTTAATTTTAGAAGAAAAATTAAACATTCACAAAATATTAATTTTGAATTATTTATTTTTCTATCTATCTATATGTAAAATAATAAACATGTTTTAAAGTTTCCTCAAACCAACAAAAAATTTAGGTTTCTTTTTTGAAAAAACTATGTTGTAGCCTAAAATTATCTTTCCATTTTCTTCAGAATTTTTTTTTTCCATTTTAACATTATTATTCCAACGAGAAGAAAAATATTATAAAATAATAATAAACATTATGAAACAATGTAGAAATGCCACATATAGCGACATTCGATTTTGATAACATTATTGATATCTTTATTTTATTATTATTCAGCTGTTACTCAATATTTTCTTTTTGAAGTTAAATATAAATAAAGGCAATTAACTTTATTTTTAGAAGATTCATAAGAAAAATAAACAATATTTTCCCTTTACTTACTTGATGTTTCTTTTAAAATGGAATTAAATAATAATTATCTTCAAATTTATGAATGCAATTTTTCTTTATGTAGTAATTTAGTTATTATACTAACATTTAAAAAATCAGAAGAAAAAATTCTATAACTAACAACTCAGAATATGTATTAATGAAGATTTTATTACCTATTTTTCAAAGAAAAATATAACCCAATTTTTTTATATTAGAACTCTAATGATTCCACGAAATCACAAAACCACACTTTTCTTTTTTTTTCTCTCTTCTAATTCATACGTTCTTTTTATTCCATTATGATAATCTCGTTCCCAAAAACTCATAAAAGAAATCTCTCCAGTAAATCAACTGGCTTCTTTTCATTTTTATGAAAATCCCATCTTGAATTTATGTCTGTGTTTTCCGAAGAAGATGTATTTGGGTGTCACCTGACTCAAAGCTCTTTTTTTTTCCAGTTTATTATTTTTTTTTTCTTTACGAAGGGATGGCCATGTTAACATTTAGTAGCATCTCAACTACCACTGCTGACAGTATTACAAATATTTATTGTGAAACTCGACGTCAAAATGTGCCTAAGAACCATTCAAAATGCACTGCTTGTTTCGCCAATCCCTCACGCAATGGCTAAGATTCACGTGTTGTTTCTATTTTTCTTTTTCGTTTCTACATTGTTAAAAAGATCACGTAACCAGGATATTGAGAGATGCATGTGGGCTCTGTTTTGCTATGCCTTTCCCAAAAAGATGAACTGTTTTGTTCTTTTTCTTTTTGTTTAGAAGTTCACTCCTTTTTTTCTTGCATGGGAAAAAGTTAATTGTTTTAAAAGATAAATTAACTTTTTAGGACGTTGTGCTAAGTATTGGTTTTCCCCACAGTTTTGCTACACTTTAAAAAGTTTTTTTAGTCAGGGTTCAGTCATTGTTAAAGGATATTTGACTTCTAGGATAATATCATTAATCAGCTTTGTTGTTCAATAAATAGTAGTAGTATAATAAAAAATAGAAGTAATAGTATAATAAAAAGTAATAAATTCAGTTTTCCTAAATAAAAATAATGTCAATTGTTCGTTTTTTTTTCAATTCCTACTTTTTGCTCACTCTCTGTCTCTACTTTTTCTTTCTTTATATATCTTGTTCAAATTTTCATTCGTTAATAAAATAATTTCCATTAATTCAATCAAGTTCAAATAAATTTTTTAAAACTTGTAGTGGATGACACTTGATGTTAATAAAGTTTTTTTTCAAATATTAATTCAGTAATTAAATTAAATTAATTACCTTTTTTTGAACGCCAACTTAGATTCGTCTCCATTGTTGTAATAATGCAACTGTTAAAACAATGACACAGGTTGGCGTAGGTAAAACCGGTTTTTCAGACAAATTAGCCAAACCTGGTGTGCATTGTTACAACAATGTAGACAAATCATGGTCTTCATTGCAATTTTCAATTCCTACTATTAGTTCAACAGCCTTAATGTGACCCAATAGCTAATTCCCGAACCATTCGGCTTAGGTGTATACTTCCAATTTAAAAAATGTTTTAAAAAAGGTAATGAATGTTTTTACGTGCTTTTCGAACCAAAAAACCAATTTACAAAAAAATTACAAAATTAAATTTTTATACGGTACCCAAGTCATATTACTTGTATTTATGAAAAGATGCAGTACACAAAAACAAAGCAAACACAACAAGTTTCATTTTATTACGATAAAAACTGACCGAGTTATGCCTACATAAATTTGAAGCATCAGAGTTGCTCAGAAAAGAGGGTCGTATATAAATTGAGTTTAGAGCACAGTAATTCACTATCTACAAAAAGAGCAAAAAAAAAAAAAACATCATAGAAAAGTTAAAACATCGTAGCAAACATCATAGATTGACAATTTGTATTGCTGTATGGCAAACAATAAAAATTAAATTAAAGAAATACAACTTGTACCGAAAAGGTTAAAACACCTTGTTTTAACAAATAGCAGCAAAATAATACAGGATTTACCTTTCAAATTATAGCATAATGTGGAATGATGCGCCAATCATGAATCAGGGGCTTTATTATAACAGAATGACAAATTAACTTAAATAATGGTGAAGGCACGAGACAGGGAATACGTCTGTCGCGAACGAAACGAATTTTGTAGTTCAATTTCAGTGGCGCTGTAAGCACATTGTTTTTTGTTTTGTTTTTTGCTACTGTTATGATCTGATCGGTAGTAGGAGTAGTAAGAGTGGAGCCCACTCGAGCAGACATGTATCAGTTAGCAGTTTTCCTTCATTAAATCTTTTTTATATCAAAAAGGACTCTGATTACTCATAAGAATAACAGAATTGAATTTTAGGT